>JAQIXS010006819.1:0-10069 GCA_034700785.1 Rossiulus vilnensis | reverse complement strand
TTATCTGATTTTGAGCGAATCGCCTCTTCTTCCTCCTCCTCGTTGGTCGCGCTGATTCATTTCAATCGTATCGTTCCTCCTCCCACCTGTTCCCGTTGGCAACTCCGTCCCCGTCCGGTGACCCGTCGAAAACCCTGCGCTGCATCCGCCATCGTGGAAGGAGATTCCGGGAGATCCCCCTTTTTCCCGGTTTTCGGCCAAATACCTCATCAGCAGCCACCCCACGAGGACCGCGGCCGACGTTCCAGGCTCCTCGCCTCGCATTCGGTGCTATCCGCGACTCCGTAGGCCGCGCCGTGTCCCGACAGGCTCCTTTCTGGAGAGAAAGCCGGGGCGAAGAATGCGAGACTGTACATACGCTCCCCCTGGTGGCACGCGTCCTTTTTTATTATAATTATTATTATTATTATTGTTTTCCCTCCCTCGTCCCGCGATCGGTGTAATTTGAATCGCTACCGCCGGGGTCCAATGGTCTTCAGTGGCGCGCGGAGGACAATTTTCTGCGAGCGCATCTTCAACATTCCGCGTGTCCGTGCGTGCAAAGACGGTGGAGAAAAGAGAAGTGCGATGGACTGAACCCGTCGACGAAGTTTCGTTTCTGCGGATCCGAGTTTTTAATTCGCGGGTAGCGTATCGCTTGAGATTCGATTGAACATTTTTTGTTTGTTTGGTCGTGCGCTAGGACCGCCCTTGTTTTTCCCTCCGGATCAAGTTTTTATCGCATCGATACTTTTTATTTTTGTTTTTCTTTTAGTTTTCCGCGGCGTACCGTCACATAAGCGCCTCGGCTCTCCCTCCAGTCGGCGTAATTCGGCACTTCTGAAGCTCGATGTTTTTCATCGACCGAGGAAACTTGGCATTACGGCACGTGTTCCACGGGCGTGGACGCCGTTGCGTACAAGTTTAGGGGCTGCACGAAGTGCTTGATTACGACGTCGGGGCTACGATACTTTCGCCCACCCTTTCCTGTTCCCCGAATCCAGCTCTTCATTTTGTCTCGGATCTCTCCCGCAACGCGCCTCTTCGTTCAGGGTGGCAAACGAGTCGCTAAGTCCTAAAGAAAGTTCTTAAATAGTCGTAAGTGTCCTAAACGTTCTTTCCGAAAAGTCCTGAAACTGCTCAACAATTTGACGTTGAAACCGCTGTTAATTGTTTCGAATTGTTACGTAGCCTGCGCGTTGCGTTTGGCGGCACTGCCTTTTAATTGAATTCATCAAAACGTAGAAGTTGCCCCCCTATTAAAAATCTTGCGTTATTGTATTAAAATCCTAAAATCTTGAAACTATTACTTGAATAGTCCTAAAAATCCTGGAAATTGTTTGCCACCCTGTTTTTCCTCGACTCATCACTTCTGTAAATAGTCCATCCAAATCTTCCGTTTTGGACGTCCTACTTCCCTGTTCCGTTTCTTTTCACTCATCTGCCCTCGTGTCCTAAGCTGTTGTTTTCGGCATCTTTCCTCCGTGGCGCTTTTCGTTGCCCGCGTCGGTCCTAGATATCCATCCCCACCTCTTGCGATCGGTCCAGTCCCAATCTCGATCCCACGATTAACCTCTCCTTCTCTGCTTACGAATCCGTTCCCGGCTCGTCGCTCTTCCTACCTGCCGCTTTTTCTACCGCTGGCCACCGCCCCGTTCCTCGCCAGTCCTAGCGATTTCTCAAGTTATCGACGCTTAACCTTCCCCGGCACCTTCTTGTTCCCCCCTCGGTTGCGGGTTTTTGACTATGCATCGTCGCCCCCCCCATCCCCGTCGAGAGCACCTTCGAGGGCAGGAGCCAGACGCGCGTCCGGCCGAAGACTTCGGATCGCTCGGAATAGTGTCGTTGCGTCGCCGTTAATTATCACTATCTTATACTAACACGTCCGGCTGAATTCTCGGTGAAATAAAACATCGATACCGTAGCATGCGGCAGCAATGCGAAATTGGCGTTTCGATTTGTGTTCCAAAGTAGCGTTCCGTTTACCACTTGTCGCACACTCTGGGGGCACGGAACGCGTGAAAAGTTGGCAGAAACTTTTTTAAATTGGATTTGTTAACCGGAATGACCTTAAAAACATGTCACGGCGCTAATGAAATAAGAGTAGATTTTCAAATGTATGCTGGCCAGAGTTTCTTATAAGGTTGATTTATGTTACATTGTATTTCTGGAAAAACAAAAATACAAGATTTTTATGTCGTATAAAATGTGAGGTTTAAAATTTGTGACCATAATTTAAAAACGTGGACCTCGTTTCAAAAGGAAATGTTTACGATTCAGTTTTCACGTCATTCCATTTAAAAAAATTTACAGAAAAAATATGAAAATGTCAGATTTTCGACAGTTAAGGCAGGATTATAAGGGAATATATTGCTATAGTCTCTTTAATTTAAAAAAACAACAACCCTGTTTATATGTATTTTGTTTTCGGACTTTTGGCCAACTTTCATTCCGTTTGGCCCCTGCATGTGTCGGCAGCCGAATGAGCTCTTTCGTTTAAGGTTTTTGGACGGACGTTCCGCGTGTCCGATGTTCGTCCGAAAACCTCGAAAGAACGTAGCGTTGTCAACTGGGAAGTTAGTTATTACGAACGATAACCGTCTTGTTTTTGCCCAGGTGGATGAGGTCCTCGATTATCCTCTCGTATCGCGCATATCTCGTAAATGTCCATGGATGGAATCTGTCGAGGATGTTCCGTTGGTTTTCCACGCGTGGTTTCGTAGACGTACGTGACGTCCACGGACTATGCGGAATACGTGTGGGTTTAGTCGACCGATTCCACACCGGGGAGATTTGGTACTGATGAAGATTACGACTTCCAAAGTCCATCGCGTGGAGGGCGCGGCGTTTTGGGCACTTACAACCTTTACCGCAACCGGGTTTGGAGATTCGACTTCTGCTGGATTCGGACTGATTCTCGACACCGTTGATTTTGAGCCAGGTTTAAGTATTACGGGTACGTCGTTGCATTCGCCGTTCTGTTTAACGACGATTCTCTTTTCTTGTGATTCTACAGGATTTGCGGTCGTGAATTCTACGAAGAATTGTCGGAACGTCGATGGATGTTATCCGTGTCTGGGCTCGTTGAAAACTGGTAAAAACATTTTTTTAAATTTCGTGCTGAAGTTAACGAAATTTCCAGTTTTCTACTCGAATCGGGGGAACGATCTCGACTTGGTTTGCCGAAGTCGAGGAAAAGTTTCATCGGATGAAATGCCGACCGTTCGATAAAAATATCACAAATTGGTCCATCTTATAAAAATTTTATTATTTTATTAATCTTATTATATCTTATTAAAATATTTGGTGGATAAAATGTGGCGAAATATTCCATGAACCTGGAAATTTGAGTTTAAATTCGTATCGTTTTTCCAATTCAACTGCGGCTCTGTAAAGATGATAATTCTTTACGATGCAGCCTAGAAAAAGGTGTATTTAGCCAAACTTCCGCAATAATAATAGGAAATTCTCTTAAGAAACAACAAATAAAAAATATCGCAAATTGGGTCCATCTTATTCCAAAAATAAGCATATTTTAGTGGATAAAATGAGGCAAAATTTTCCAATGAGCCTGGAAAAGTGAAACAAATTCGAGTTTTAATTTCGTATTATTTTCCCGGTTTAACTGAGGCTCTGAAAAGAGCCAATAGGAGTAATTTTCCATAAACTTTACATAATTTTTGTTTTCCGAAAACCTGGAAAATCTATGTATTTTGTTTTTTCGTTGAAACTGCGGGCTCAGAAAAGAACCAATAGTAGCAATTTTCCATAAACTTATCATTATTTTTTTCCCAAAAAACCTGGACAATTTACATATACATTTTTTTCCTTTTTGAAATCGGGCTCAGAAAAGAGCCAATGAGAACGCGCGTGCGACGCAGCCAGGTGCGGAACCAGTCCGTGCCAGGTGGCGCCACCGGCCAAGTCCCCATGATGCACCGCTTCCGAACATCTTCCGCGATTTATAAGTCCGCCTTTCGGTGACGATCGCCGTGTTTGTTTCTCGAATTAAAAAACACGAAGACTGCTGGCTTTTCGTCCATTTTCTGTCTGGTTTTTTCACCGGGGCTGAAATAGCTTTTACGCGAATACAAATAAAGCGGAAGCCACCGGCCGACCACCTGTTTCCGACCGGTTGCCATGGCGACGACGAAGTGCAGGGGTGTGTGCGCTGTCCGAGTGATCACAGTTCGGCCAGGAAATCAAATCGGATTTTAATTCGATCGGAAGAGGATTAAAACAAAGAAAAACACCATTAACGTGAGTACCATCGTCATAATTACACTCTTAGCTTCATCGAATATAAATATAATCCCCTCACAAAAGATGGCGGCTTTCAGAACGCGATCGGCCCGACTGGGATCCGCAGGTTCCAAACTAGGCTTAAATGAAAAATGAATTTTTTTTTATTTTTAAAAAAAATGTTTGGAAAGGTCACGTCATACACCTGCGACGTTTGATTCCGAAAACGTGTAAGAGAACCTCGAACGAAATTTAACGACGAAACTGCGCTGCTTTCGTCGAAATTTTAGCCCAAAAAGGCGTATGTGCCACACGTATGGCACCTTTAGCAAAACGAACCGGAGCCCAGTTAAAATTTTGCGAAACCCGGGGTCGTTACTAATTTCTAATTTCTAATCTTATCTTGATTCTCTCCGCTTTTGTTGTTATCTAGATCAATTTAATAACGAAAACGTTCGACAGGTGCGATCCGGCGAAATCGAGCCACAGGTGGCGACCAGGAAACTCATTTGCATCACATTTGTAAATACTAATAACAAATATAAGGATACGGGATTTTAGCCTGCAATTTCGACACCATAAAATTTTCGAGAAAATTCCCGTCATTATTACTGATTCTATTATAGGCCTATTAATTATTATTAAATTAAATTATATATAATGTTTAATAATTAATATTACTGAATTTGATTATGTTATATGAATTATTATTAAATTTAATTATAAATAATATTTAATATTCATTAGTACTGAATTTGATTATATTAATTCATCATTAAATGAATTATTAACAATATTTAATATTTATTAATGCTGAATTTGAATTATATTATATGAATTTATTATTAATAAAATTTAACATTCATTATTACTGAAGCTGATTATATTATGTTAATTATTATTAAATTTAATTATAAATAATATTTAACATTTATTATTAACAATATTGAATATTAATTACTATTAAATTGAATTATTAACAATATTTAACATTCATTATTACTGAATCTGATTATATGATATTGATTATTATTGAATTCATGATTATTTCATATCAGTTATTATCGAATTTAATATTGATAATATTTTCGTTATTTTCACGTAATATGCAATTTCGTTGTCCCTTCTTCGTGTCCCCGCCCCACCTAGTCACCGGAAGTGGAATTCGCGGTCCACCGGATTAGCTTCCGCCATATGTTAGCTAACCATGTCGTGGACAAAGGCCAAGTGACCCAGGGTCAAGGGGGCGATAAACGACACGTTCGAAATTTCCAGTTGGAAAATTTCTGGTGAAAAATTTCGCAACGAAATTCAAGCCGTTTGTCGCTCAATTATTTCGGTGATGAAATAAGTTTAATTAGTAAATAATTAACCACCTGTTAAAAATAATTAATAATAAAAAACCAGAGAAATTATGAAAGCTACGCTAAGTGGCTCCTAAAAAACCCTAAACGCATTTCAGGTGAACTTCACGTATTAAAATTCACACGATGGAATGAAAGGAACGGTTGAAGGGTGCCAAACCATAACTTACCAAGCGCCAAAAACTCCGCTATTCTGGTATCACTTTAAATATTAGTCCCAAAAACCGGTATATGTATCATCCTATATTTTAGCAAAAACATCCGATATTTTCCTATATTTTCTCAAAAACATCCAATATTTTCCTATATTTGAGCAAAAACATCCGATATTTTCCTATATTTAGCAAAAACATCCTATATTTTCTCAAAAACATCCTATATTTTCCTATATTTTCTCAAAAACATCCGATATTTTCCTATATTTGAGCAAAAACATCCTATATTTTAGCAAAAACATCTTATATTTGTGCAAAAAACATCCTATATTTTCCTACATTTTAGCAAAAACATCCTATATTTTCCTATATTTGAGCAAAACATCCTATATTTTCGAAAAACAATCTATATCTTCCTATATTTGAGCAAAACAATCTATATTTTCTTATAATTGAGCCAAACATCCTATATTTTAGCAAAAACATCCTATATTTTCTTATATTTTAGCAAAAAATATAGTCAAAATTTCTTTTCATTTTTGAAAACTGGTGAAAAAATTAAAAACGAAATTTTCCCTGACCTTCACACGAATCTATTTTCATAAAAAATACGAAAAATTCCCCTGACTTTCTCACAAAAACATTTCCATAAAAAATATGAGAAATTCCCCTTGACTTTCTCACAAAAATATTATCATAAAAAATATAAGAAAATCCCCTGACTTTCTCACAAAAACATTATCATATAAATACGAAATTCCTCCGACTTTCTCACAAAAACATTTCCATAAAAAAACATTTCCAAAAAAAAACCCCATCGGTATTTTTCTGTTCCATGGGCGTGGTCTAGGGCGTGGTCCTCCAAACACGTCACGCAACCCCACAGATCGATTGTTTTATTACGGTGAACACACCGAGCCTTGTCTGTTATGCAACTACTTCATTACAAAACCAAAATTGACTGGTTTTTTTTATTTTTTTTTATCAGGAGGGTACGCAATAGGATCGCCCAGAGCCCACGCCCCATCGGCTGCCCCGGTCCACCCCTCCCAGCCCCCATTCGCCCAACCAGACCAGCTTGCAAGGTAACAATTGTTGGCCATGACAGCCATGACTGGCACCTCCTCCTCATTCACCAACCCCACTCTTCATCATTTCCTGGCTGCCTGCTGCCACGACCAGAAGTTTTGTTTCAGGTTTTGTCCTCCTCTGAAGCAAGCACTCGTGGCAGAGGCCATCCGTGGCCATCCCGTGTGGTTAAACCATCGTGGTTGGAACCCCCTTCCACCCCTGGAATACTTCTGAATCCGCTCGTTTTCTTTCATGTGTGTTCAGGAGGTCGTGCTTCGGTGACCGGGTGATCTGTGACCTAGGGCCTAGGGCCTCTGACGCCCCTGATGGCGTCTCTGCGGTTCGGCGCCGGCGGTTACTACAAGCCACCGCAGCCGCGGTCCAACGGTGGCTGCGGCGCGGAGAGGCCCATCGTGCCGCAGCCGCCCACCGCCAACGGATCCTCCGTGGGCAACAATGGACCAGGGACTAACGGTGAGTTCGGGGTTTTGATCGGTGTTTAAGGTCCTCTGCTGTGGAGGGAATGACGGCCATGTGGATTTTTTATGAAAATGTTTTTGTGAGAAAGTCAGGGGATTTTCTCATATTTTTTATGGTAATGTTTTTGTGAGAAAGTCAGGGGATTTTTCATATTTTTTATGGAAATATTTTTGTGAGAAAGTCTGGGAATTTCTTATGTTTTTTATGAAAATATTTTTGTGAGAAAGTCAAAGGGAATTTCGTATATTCGTGTGAAGGTCAGGGGAAATTTCGTTTTTATTTTTTCACCAGTTTTCAAAAATAAAAAGAAATTTTGACCGTGGTCAGTGGACGCAGGCAGCTTTTTTGGGAAAAATTAGTTTTTGGTCAAAAAAATGCGGTTATTTTACTTAATTTTAGCAAAAAAATTTTGTTGAAAAAATACGGTAATTTTACTCAATTTTAGCAAAGTTTTGGGGAAAAAATTTAGGGAAGAACTCGGCGGATTCTGATAATAAATAACTTTCAGCTCATTCCGTGATGTTCCTGCGATGTTTTTTATTTTTATTTTATTTTTTCTATTGCACTTCCGTATTTCTCAAATCTCGAGGTTCTTGTTGTATTTATTTATTCAGTTATTGTTTCGGATGCAATCTCGATTTTTACGCAAAATGATTTCAAACTCCTAAAACTGGAGACGTGATAAAAACCAGAGCGGTTCAAATGAAGTTAATTAACCTGATAAACCTGAAAATTGGATGGCATGAAAATACAAAAGATTTTCAGTTTTTAAAAAAATCCAAAAAAATCTGTTTTTTATCTTCCTTGAGATCATCTTTGTTACCTCTCTAACTTGACCTGTTTGGTTATTATTTGTGGTATTTTTATTCTGATAAATTAATGATCTGGAAGGAAGGGGGTTCGAGGGGATTTCAGTATTGAACCCAGTTTTTTTTATATATTTTTTTTATTATAAGGATGAACTCAATTCTACGTTTCAATAAGCCGACAAATGATGTGGGGGGAAATAATTTAGTTACCTCAATAAATATTGCGTTATTTGGTGTGACATAATGGTGCAAACCAGGTCACCAGTCCTCATTCGTAAACCCCTTTGTCATTTAGAACTTAGGTAATTGTAAGTTTAGAAAAACCCCGACAGTGTTTTATGAAACCAGTATAATAGTGATATCACCAAGCCTAATGATATCAGTAATCCCAAAAATCAGTATAATAGTGATATCACCTAGCATAATGATATCAGTAATCCCAAAAATCAGTATAATAGTGATATCACCTAGCATAATGAAATCAGTAATCCCAAAAAACACTATAATAGTGATATCACCAAGCCTAATGATATCAGTAATCACAAAAACCACTATAATAGTGATATCACAAGCATGATGATATCAGTAGTCCCAAAACCACTATAATAGTGATATCACTAAGCCTAATGATATCAGTAGTCCCAAAAACATGTATAATAGTGATATCACAAAGCATAATGAAATCATTATTCCCAAAAAACACTATAATAGTGATATCACAAGCATGATGATATCAGTAGTCCCAAAAACCACTATAATAGTGATATCACTAAGCCTAATGATATGAAACCGATATGAAAGAAATTTTGATAAAGAAAAGACCAGGAAGTACTAATTATTAAATAAAACCATTAGACATTAATTTGTGAAAATAAAATATATACTAAAGCTAAAACTTTTTAGCTCAAAATGATTTCAAAATAATACAAAACTGTACGTTCACCCTATCGATAAAACGTCTTAAAGAAGGATAACAATGCATGTTTCATAAGTCGATGATTTGATATTATTATAATTCCCCTGTAAGACACCCTCGGGTCTGATGAAAGGGGGGTTGCCTGGGGAATTTCAATTAAATATAATATTTATATTTCGGACATTTCCTAGAGTTTTTAGGGGAAGCCAAGGAGGTTCAGTCGAGGGTGACCCCAGGTGAGCTACCTGCAATATTGGGGAGACTCGTGCCTCGGGAAATGTTGACCTCTTGGAGTCCCCCTTGGCGAAGTGGGGTCAAGAACCAGAAGTGAATGGAGGAGCACCCCCCTCAACCACTGGATAATTGGCCCACGGGGGTTCCGCTCGGCTGAGGCGGGCAACCAGAGTCCTAATCGTCGCTACCTTATTTATACCCCCTTGCCAACGCAATTCAACTAAAAGGACGTAAAACTTTTATTTTAAACAATTGAAATTATGCGCATGCTCAGACGACTTAGGCCCTGCACCCACGGTGCGACTGGTTGCAAACCGGTTGAGCTTGCAACTTTTAGGTTGCGAACTGGTTGAGATTGCAACTTTTAGGTTGCGAACCGGTTGAGCTTGCAACTTTTAGGTTGCGAACTGGTTGAGCTTGCAACTTTTAGGTTGCGAACCGGTTGAGCTTGCAACTTTTAGGTTGCGAACCGGTTGAGCTCGCAACTTTTAGGTTGCGAACCGGTTGAGCTCGCAACTTTTAGGTTGCAAACCGGTTGAGCTCGCAACTTTTAGGTTGCGAACTGGTTGTGGATCAGTTTCATTATATTTTCAATGGTCAGTGCAGAGTTTGTCGAATTTTGTAATGTCAGATGCACTACGTTTACATGCACCGTTTAAAGTATTTTGTCCTGAGTCAAAGTAGGTATGTAAACACCTCACCTAGTGATTTATTCTAGCTAAACTACCTTGAATAAGCCCTTGGCGAGGGGGTTGTTTGAACCAAAGTAGTTCTTGGGATTGATCCAAAGTAGCCATGTAAACTGTTCGTGCATAGTTT
>JAQIXS010006818.1:0-10071 GCA_034700785.1 Rossiulus vilnensis | reverse complement strand
ACAGGGCACATCTGGCGTTCACAACTCGTTTGCGTTCCGGAACGAGATCCACGCGCATGGTGTGCCCGGGGTATAACGCGGTTGCATCCCTGTGAGGCGTTTCTGCATTCTTTCGTGGAATCAAGCAACAGTGAACAAGTGGAATGAATTTAATCGACTAATAGTATAATGCCAGGTTGCGCACCGAGCTTGTGCGCTTAACGCGCGTTGTTTGGATGCCATTCCACCAGCAAACATACACTGTATACATAACAAGGGGTAATAGAATCTGCCACGGAGTCACGATGCATGCACCATCCTTGAATATATGAATTATAGGAAAATTTCCCTATGAAACTAAACACTGGAATGTAAACTGCATTTGCGAGGAATTGTAGGAGATGTATATGTATGAATTCCAAATTACAGTAAATGAATAGTAATGATGCAGCAAAGTAGAATGTACAATTCTGTTTTTTTCCCCCGAATGTACACGTATATGTGATGGATAAGGGCGAGTCTGAAATTGATTTAATTTTATCTGGGTTAATTTGACACGTAATGGTTCGTTTATTTACATTGTATGGTAAATTCTCTTGATGTACATAAGATCAAGTCCAAATAACTGTCCTTACAGAAGGTGATGACACTTAATCTCTAATCTACAGTGTATGATGAATGTGCATACTTTACATGTATAGTGCAAGAGTTATGTGCACCACAAGTGACAGTGTCCTGCAGAGTCAAAGGACCCATTAAAAATCTCACCAAGGTGTTGATGTGGACAAGGAAGCACTTCCAAAAAATGCCATTTTGTCGAAAAACTTTACACATCAAGGCTCGTACCTAAATTCCCATAAAATCTGGAGCCTGAAACATTAATAAAAACTGGAGGAGGAAAAACGACAGTCAGCCCCTCTTTTTTCAATGCTCAACTATTCGGGTCGTCCTAACAAATGGCAATAAAACTTAATAACTGCTGTACTAATCTATGAAATGTTTTCCTAGGTGGATAAAAGTTTTGATAAGTAGGTCTCGGCTTTTTAATTGCACGCTAATCCTAATCTCAAACCAGGCCTTCCTTTTAGTCAACGCTGAGCAAAGTCGCAAACAACCAGCATAATTAGTTCTGTAATCCACGGATCATTAGCTTAGTTTGTGTTGGAAAATTACCGGTAATTTAGCAATTAAACAAGGACGCATTTTCATCGAGCTAGGACTGAGTGGTTAAAAATGACGTCCCATATAATGTATATGAAGTTAAACACTTTGAATGAAATAAAGAATAATGCTTATGTTGTATATATTTACAAGAACAATAGATAGCTATAATGCGCAATCCTTATTCAATTTCTAAATTGCCAACTAGGTTATTTTATTTATTATTATTATACTTTTTAGTTTTTTGCATTGAAGAAAGGAACCTGAATTCAATTAAAATTGGAAAAGGGATAAGATGGTAAATAACATGTTCGTAACTGTGTTTGTTTTACAGAGAATATTCACTTTGTTATAAAAAGAAATTATTCTAATAACATTTTTCTTTGGTTAGAATTTTGACTTCTTCATGTACACTGTACAAGTAGGCTTACGTGTTTGTAAGAAGCAAATCAATTGCACAGTGAAACGTAAATT
This sequence comes from Rossiulus vilnensis, assembly GCA_034700785.1. Classification (NCBI taxonomy): domain Eukaryota; kingdom Metazoa; phylum Arthropoda; class Diplopoda; order Julida; family Julidae; genus Rossiulus; species Rossiulus vilnensis. The sequence goes on along the minus strand of JAQIXS010006818.1, from coordinate 8,457 downwards.
CCAGTTCCAAAATGATAGTTTACTTTAAACACCAGAAGTTATTATATCATTGTGGACAGTTACTAATTACAATACTTTTTTAATTTACAAGCGTATATTCAAATGCACTAAATCTGACGTAGTCTGAAAACAGCTGACCCGTACTTTAGCTTTTGGAAGCATCAAAGTAATAAAACTCAAGCAGGTTGTAAATTCCTATAAAACTGAATAATGTTTGAATGTTTTCAATCCCTTTTGATAGAAAAACGGCCAGTTTATTTCAAAGTGAGCTTAGTCAGAACGAAATTCTAGGAACTGCATAGTCTCAATTGACAGAAGGAAACCTTAGCGATATTTTCTGCACAAAAAAGCAAATGTAAACTTGAAAAAATGCGAACTACTACTAAGAATTCGTAGGCAGATCGATTTGCCTAAAAGCTTAAATTTTCAGGAATTTTCACTGAATGCATGTGTAACATGTTAGTCTACTTAATGGGCTAGATCAACCTTAAAAAACGAGAAAAAACGCCTTACGGGAGGTACATTTACAAAAAAAAAAACCTGCAAAAAGAAATAAAAAACAGCGACTTTTCAGATAATAACAGAACCGTTCTCCATGCTCGACTACTTGGACGACCTTTGACCCGCAGCATTAATCATTGTAGCACCCCGATTTTATTCCCCCTGCTACGATTCGTATTTCTCAGGACACACTGTCCTTCACCTCGTTTTGCTTTTTAAGTGGAAGAAAAACCGAAGGGACCGAAATCAGACCTCTCACAATATGCACGTAAAGGTGCATACGGGGAATTCCTAAGTCAATAAAAGTACCCTTACATAAGACCGTAAGTGAAACTTCTGGGCTTTAGAAAACCTTTTCACAAGCCCTTTACCCAGATTCTATTGGTGTTACACTGTGTCTGAAAACTCTTACGATTTAAATTCATTATACCAATTCCTTCGTTGTCTTCAAGTCCACTGCTCTGTTGAGAAACATTAGTATATTTCCCTTCACTTTGGGATTACTTCCTCAGAAAGGCTAGTTTTACAGGTTAAAAGGGGTCAGCCTCAAGCGTAATAATATTGTCTTATTATTCCACGTATTGCGGCATAAACCTTCAAAGTGAGGTGGAATGCGTTCAGGAACCACGTGTCAAAGGTTAACTGTGAGCACAGGAGGTGTAGGTCAATGTTGTAGTTACCTGACATTTCCAGGGGAATTGTTACAAAAAATATCAAACAAAGGAATATAGGATGAGCGAGTGGAGTCAAAGGGCAATAGAGTCAGTACAACAGCAGACTGTGGTTTAATGCAAAAAGCAAGCATCCTCACAAGCGCCATATAGTCAAATAAACACGGGTTGTCAAATCAAAATTAGCCACATTTCAAAGGACTAGAAATTACTCACCTCGCTCACACCCCATAACATGTTGACCCTGAAGGACCCGAGGTGATCTCATCGGGGAGAAACTATCCTGGCGCAGCTTCAGTGGTCAAGAACTATTTTCACGCACCAGGCGAAATGAACCTGAAAAACAATGGATGCAAATTATTCTTTGTCCAAAGATGGCACAACTCGTAAAAAAACATCCCGCAAAAGGACGGTGGAGGAACTCAAGAAAGGTCTTGGCAAGCGTGACCAACATGCACCATTCTGTGTTTGGTGTATCCTATGAGTAAAAGTGTAGGAATTTCCCTTTGTTATAGCTGACTGAAATAACTAAACGTTCTTATCAGAAAATCTTTTACACTGCTAAAATCAGTCGTCCGCTAATTACTTCCTTAGTTTATATTAGTTGAGAATATATCCAATAAATAAAGCCAATTTACATGCATATAAAACAAGGAAAATAAGGGAAAAAATTCAAAAATGCCATATGCATTGATTTTTCTTCTTTTTAAATTTTTTTATTATAAATAAACAGAACATTTCCAAATAATACGAAATAGGAAGGTATTATAGCAGATGGTGAATTATACAAAGAGGAAAATAAATTAATCAGTTTAACTAAAACTGTTTATCAATTTTTGGATTGATTTTCTATTGCTGGGATTAGTTTCGATACTTTTGTTTTCATTGAACGCTGGGAAAACCCAATTAAAGCCGTGTGTGCATAACTGGTTATAATAAACTAACATCGAGGACTCGGTGAGCGAGTGTATAGAAAAAGTGGCCAAACTTCGAGTTCTGATTTATGCACCGAACGAAAATGGGCACACAATGACAGGTACAACCACTTGAAAAAAACGGCAATTCAGTGCCCACTACATCACTTATTATATTTGCATGCGGGTTTAGCAAACAGTAAACTCGAATTCAATTAACAGAATGTCTGGGCAGGTACAACACGCAAATACATCATAAAACAAATTTCTTCCAGTTGTGCTAATTAGTTTTCCGTAGCGTTACCTACTTTATCACCGCGCACGGTTACCACACCGCGTGACGTCACTTCTAAATGTCACAGACTTCGAAACCAGTTTGTTTTCTCCGTTTTAACTCATTGAGTTGTGAAATGCAACTGCGTTTTGAGCATGAAATAAGTTATTAGTCTTCTACCAACTCCAAACTGCAGTAACCAAGCCCGTTGACCACACGTTGCCATTGGGCGAATGAAGCCAATTTGTGGACACTATCCGCAGCCATATTAGAACGTTAGTACTAAGCCTAATTGGAGCGCCTTGAATTCGTTTGAGTCCTTTCACCTCGGTATAAAATGCCAACGTTTCGCTTGACCCTCTATAGTATATTGCGATGACAGTGTGACACATTTCTCAGGGGCATATTTACATCGCATATATCTTTACACACGTATATATTTCAGGTGCAAGCGTTTCTCCACACTCCCAAGGTTTTTTATTGCTTCGAGGGGTAACTGCTTGCTACAGAGGCCAACAACTAGTTTGTAACAAACAGTATGAACTCGAAAAACGTAGCTGCAGGCAGGTGTGGACTAAAAAGCAACAGCACCCAACAGCGAGACTGAGGCGTACAGGGTGGCTGGATTTTCAGCTGAGCAGAACGGCAACCTGCAGCTTGAAATTCAGGAATCGATTTCACAGGCGCAAAAACAGTTAGCGAGAATCATCGATGCGAAATCAGGTTGAACAGAAAACTGGTCTGAAATGGTCAACGTTTCATTAACATAAATATAAAACTCCCAACCAAATCTAATTTATTATCTATTGATAGTTTTAACCGTTCAGAAGAGCGGCCATGAGGAGCGGTCTGAAAGTAAAAACCTTCTCGATCAACTTCAGCTTCATTAAAAAGAGCAGGTCTTCCAAATCGGCTTCATCATGACCGAATTATTGCAGCCACACATGCTTTGTCTTAATTGTTTTACCACGTAATAATCAATCCGACGTAGACTGTCCTGCCCCTTTGGTGTTCAATAACCTCACCAGAAGGCAATCGATGAGACAAACTACATAAATGGGTTATGGCGGGCGCAGGAAATCGGCTTACTTAACCTGTCCGAAAATTCTGGAATATCAGCTTGCGTATTTTAAGTTGGTCAACATATTTATTTTTTTAAAGAAAAAAATGGTTGTTTAGCAATACAATTGTGCGTGAAACAATGATGTCATGTTGAGATCTCGTTTGAAATTAATACCACTGACCATTATTTGCAACAAAAAAACAAAATCATGCAGAAATTACAGGAAAAAGCACTCTGGTTTAAGTAGGGCTTTCGAAGACCTGCAGCACAATTCTGCGAAGCAGTCACATTTACCTTCTGTTTACGCATTGGTCATTATGAAACAAGTATCAGGAATGTAGGAGCAGCTGTAAACCACTGTCCTATTTACAACTGTATTACGACCAATGACGTCATCAAACGTCCAGTGATGATGGTCAGTTGATTTCACGGACCCTTATACATGTAATGTATTTTACAAACAGAAGCCGGAACTGTACGTGGGTTTAAAAAATCTGGTTTGTAATACAGCACAGTACCACGAGACAGCCATACGCACAACTTCCTAGGTGCTTAGAATTTGTTGTTGTTGTTCTATTGCAATGTTTGTTTACTTGGCAACCTTTCACTAAGAATGGCATGGATCCAAGCAACTCTGGTAATCACTCTCCAGGAATAAGCGTAGCGAAGTAGCGTAAGCTCAACGTGTCGAATTGTAACGAAAACAATGGACAAAAACGTGCTCCCAGCGCTGTTGCTCTGAGACGTCATTTTGGCGACGTCACACTCGAGCAGTCCATCTCTGTGCCTCATGGATGAGTTGAATAAACGATAAGATCGCACACGAACAAGAAGATAATAACCGCGAGCGAACAAAAAAAATCCGACGAGGATGTGAACCCGTCGCGTTCCTGCCAATTTCATTCCTTTTCACGATGTGGGAACGAGAAATACGATTCCTCGAAGAAAGACTTGATTAATCAAGGGACCAAAAACACCAGGAATTTGTTAGTCGGTAAAAAAATCAAATTCTTTTAATGCACGGCAGGTATTCAAATGACAGGCTTGCATTCGGCATTGAAAAAAAAATAATTCCCATAATTTAGAAAAGGAAAAAATCTGATCACAGGTGAGAAATATAAATTGTTCTTAAGGGAAAGTTCCGGCTTTTTCCGGACGAGGAAAAGGATAAACGACAGGCAGGGAATAGGACAAAGCTGGCGACAACGAATCGTGTTTAATTACCCAAACACTTTTTCCTTTTGTAGCGTGAAGAAACACAAGTAATGCACACGCATTAAAAAAAATTCCAGATTCAGTTAAAATTTTAACAAATTTCCACACATTTAAATATTCATTCAAAATTCTATCAATTCGTGGCAGTGTACGAGATGTTTTGAAAGGGATTTTGATATAACTACATGTGAACAGATAGAATATGAAGACATCTTGATGTAACACTTCAATCCTATTGCATAATAACGAAAATTAGACAACCTCGGATGTTTTGACTTGTACCTACTAGAATCAATGACAGTTCGTTACTAGTTACTCAAATTAAAGCTTTAATAGTGGTGACTTTAAACTTAGTCAAAACCAAATTAACGACGTTAACGACCTGCTAAGCAGATTTTCAATGAAATTCACCGATCCAGGACGAATTATAAAGCTGAAATACAAATTTCACAAGCAAACTAAGTTAAACTACTTAATGACATGCATGTAAGTAGTACCATGCACTGTAAGACGTAACTGGCGATTAAAATAACGTTAATCATTAATTAATTACAGGTTCATTGCATCCAAGTAGGTTAAGGTAATATGGTTTACATGTACATGTATGTTAATCAAAACCATCTGGTCATTTGGTCAATGAAATCCTTAACAGCATTAAAACAACCAAATGCTTACTATGCAGTGATTAAAATTTAACCGGAGATTTAAATAAGCTTTCAACAAAACGATATCAATTGTGCACGGATCTGCGAGCAATAAACATGTTTTCACAAACCATAAAGGGATATTCGTGCTTGGCCATTAAAATTGCACTCAGCATAAATAAAGATAAAAAAAGTAGAATTTGATGAAAAATCTGTGGTTATATACAGGTACATGTATATGTATAGTTCTGTTGACCTGGCCAGAATAGCTATGGGGTGAATTGCCAGGAAATCGCCACAAATGGCGAAAACCACGAACATGAGGTACATGTTTCAACCCTAAACTCTGCCCCATCTTCAACCGATATTTCGAGGAACAAATCCGTGCTGCTCCAAGTTTTTTTTGCTGGTTTTTTTTATAAACTTCCAGAACAAAGGAAACCAAATGAGGGCAGGGACTGCAAGAAAGGTGAAGGAAGGAGGGGGAGATAAATGGCCCTCTCTGCTGAGGTACAGGCAGTGCATGCTACTCGGAAAAAGAAATACACATGTAAAGCCCGCCAAATGTCCTTAAGACTACATCAAAGTATTATTTTATGGATACGACGTACAGGTATAGTGTCGTTTTGAAATCCTTGGCCACAGAGGCGCCACTATGTTTTAAAACTACACGTACGTGCGGCTGAAAACTGGAAGCAAAAAAATAGATTTGACACCGAGGCAATTTTTTACTTGAAAAGAAAAGATCGTAAAATATTTTTGTTTCATGAGGCTGGCGTAGCTGTAGAACTTATCCGTGTATGCAAAACGGTGCATTATGAGTATGGGAACTATATGGTTAGCGGGTCACTAATGTATAAGAGCTGCTTTTCAAAGTTGTGGTTTGGCAGGCCGCATTTAAATCAGTCACAGTAATTAGCATAGAAATAAGAGAATTTCTCGATATAAGCAATCGAAAGGGTGAGCACACGATTAAAGGTTAAGAAAAGAGAAAAAAAAAATAAGCATTTACATTGTAAAAGATTTACGAAGCAGGATTACAACAGCAAGATTTAAAATACTTGATGGGTTTAAAAGAGATTTAACATATCTCGAATGTTTAGAAAGAGCACAACACTTACAGATAAAACCAAGAGTCAAAACAGGATTTTTTTAAGGTCAGTGACTTACTGGAAGGTGCTATTTCCAGGTATAGTGCAGTAGTATATATTCACTGTGTTGACTGCGAAATTCTGGTACAAGGTACTCACATCCTGGTGAAGCTCTAAAGAAATACTTGTTAAAATTAGCATAAGTATAATTTCTACGGGACCTAAGTTGTCACTAGTCCCATGGAATTATCCTATTTCAGCAATGTTCTTCCGCTGTGCCTTCATGTAGTTGTTACCACCTGAAAATTTATGCATAAAAGTTTTATTTTAAAAATTAATTTTCTTTAGTTTAGAATGATTAATACTAAAAATAATGCTTAAAGTATGGAACTATGGTGCATGCCAATTCAAAAGCTTCCTCCACTCCTTTACAAGTTCAACGCTGCGCTATGGTACTTCCACCTACAATCCTGCAACAGGCTTTCCCACGCATGTAGCATATTCATAAGCCTTCAACCTTTTGTATTATTTTCCACTCAAGTGTTCGGATTTTTTTAGGTCGGGTTCAATTATAAATCAAATGAGTTACCATATATTTTAGCCACCTTCCATTGTCTGCCTTTTATTATTGTTTTACTATTATTTTGTTCTATCTTATTTTATTAGATATTTACAGGGTTATAAAAGGAAAATGGGACTACTTTCTGCATGTGCATGATGCGTTTTTGTTGTTCCAAACTGAGAGCACCATAGCCACAATTTTCTTCTGTGAAGGATTACAGAGCAACTATTTTAATAAACTAACGTTTCTAAACGACCACAAGAATGATATTCCTGGCTTCACATTTATTAATTTTCAACTAACAATTTCTTGAATTAAGAAATGCTTTGCAGTTCCACGCACACATTTATAGTTAACTTTTCCTAGATCTAGATTCGCAGGGCAATTCTGGCAGTTCAGGAATGGGCGCAGTTCGAAAAATGCAGAAGAAAAAGAGGTCGAAGTGGACAGGCGGTGGACTAACTAGGGAGTGCTCGCTAAATATTTCACTTCAATTGAATTGTGGGTGGAAGAACGTACATGTCGCACAAACTATCTTCGCAGGCAGTCTATTAAAAATCGTGAAACAGTTTAACGTTTTGCATTAAACAGAAAGTGGGTGTATTGTTTGGCTCAACCCACTGACCTTTGTTATTAAAGGTAATCCGCTCTCCCTCTGGTGGTCATCCTCGAGTAAATTCTCCCCTCGCAAATCGTAACAATTAGATATTGTTCGCCCCTCAATCATGAAACAAAACTGACCTACTCTTACGGGCGCTCGTGAGGCGTGGTCAACCCCGGGGAAACAATTGGGCAGACTTGAGTCGATTAATCATGCGTTTGGTGAAATGAGCCACGTCTTGACCGTTCGTTAGCACATCTTCAATGAACCATGAAAAACCACTTCAGCCGATTCCAAATGCTGAGAAATTCCTAACTAATTCACAACTTCGAAGCAGCATTCAAGAAACACGTACAAAACTAACGGTTGCCATGGATGAAACAACACTAACCGCACAGATCTCTCAATTTAAATAGGATATGAATAAAAGTTTTTTAATTGTTATTGAAATTTCAGTAATTTAAGAAAAAAAACTCAATGTTGGGTGGATGACAAGTTTTTGTGACGAAATTTCTGCAGGAATTGAAACCTACTATTTATTTACTTTTTCTTTTTTATTGTATTTTGGTGGATGCCCCATGTGGAAAACGTCAAAGTTATTGTGGCAGCGACCTATTGAGTGTACTACAATTAAGTGCAAAAAATTCGACTAACCATCCTGAATCAGGAAAAAAATGTTTTTCTCAGCAACGAAATGTCCGATTTAAAATGGGAAAAAATGCGTTTTGTCGGCAATTTATTCCTCTTTATAATTCACCAAGTTTGAAACAGATTTTTGCTAAATTTCTCTGGAGAATAGCCTGCAATTCCAATGCCTTATAAAACAAACATTTAATTGCGTTCTCTCCTCTTGCATTTACAACAGCTTGCATTCTGTTGGGCATTGATGAAATAAAGTTATTGATTGTCTCTTGAGGGATG
>JAQIXS010006817.1:0-10074 GCA_034700785.1 Rossiulus vilnensis | reverse complement strand
CTTTTAATAATGGCAAATGTTTATAAAATGTTGAGGCTAAAAACCATGTTGTGCAATAGATATTCGCATCACACACTTTTCATTCAAAAACAGCATGTGTGATAATACAAATATTTATGGAGAAAGAACCTTTCAATTTGACTTTTAAATTTAAGACCCAAAAAGTAAAAAATAAAAATTATTTTCATTTTTTGGTAGATAACATATTTCAATAATAATAGAGATAATAATATAAAGAATAAATAAAGAAATGATAATGCATTCAATTTTAGGTAGACAACAAAATATGAAACATCAGAATTCACGTGTCTGGCTCAACTTGAAACCAGATTGTCATTTTTGCCCGCAATTATTATGCGGAAAATAATAGCTAAACTAAACGAGCAAGTCCAGACTTTTCTTTTTTATATTTTTGATTTCTGGCTAAATAATGTTAAATAAAATTTGATGGCGAAAATTACAGCTGGGAGAGCAGTCAAGAGATCAAGCCAAACGTGACTAGACTAACCAAACCAAAGTAATTAATCGTATCTCAATATTCGCAAGGACATGATTAAATAAAAAGTTGAATAAGCATGTTTTGGCTTGCCACGAAAGAACTGTAAATATTTGCTTCGCCCAAACCTGACGTCTCAGTTCATGGCAGGATATCATGATTACTGTTATTAGCAAACTGATATCATTCACATTTCCAAGGTCATGCTGCCAACAGCATGTTTTTTACTGTACATTTTGGTGTTTCGGAAAAGTGTGACAAGCTGACTTATCAGTGCTTATGAAAATAAGAGCACTTACGACCCGCAGTTGCGTATGATGCGTTGAGTGTCCCTCTTCTGTCCAACGCCATGAATTACAAAGACTAGATGGGTGATGTCTGGCTGCTTGTCCGAGAGCGTTGCATCAGCGTAATAACCCCTCTGCAGTTTAATACCGTCTTGGAATAGAGAAAAGATATTAAAAAGACTGCTACCAACCTAAAATAACTCGTGCCAAACTGCTTATCTCTAAATTGATTTACCTCGAAGGTAATAACATTTGTATTAGCGCTATCTTAGGCCAACAAAATTTCCAAATACGCATGGGCGCAATAGTCGAAATAAGTTAATTTTCATTCGGATAATTAGCGAATAAAAAGTTTCAAATCTGTAAAATACGGTTTTGGGGTAATTCCACAACTTATTTATTTTATCCCCATTACTTAAAACAGGGTTAAATGTTAGTTCGGAAAATAGTCGCATCTTTCGTATAAATCGACGATATGCTTACATTTGGGGAAACCGAATCTTTCGGTAACAGATCTCCCGATTTTAAAAAACTTGTTTTCACTGTAGTAGTAGACTTCCGTGGGGCCGTACCACTCAACGTGAAACCCCGGAAACTGGATATGGTGCAGAGCTAGAAAGTGTAAAGGAACCCGGCACTTGACAATGTCCCTAAACTGATTGCTAAGAGGTTCGCATGTCTTTGGCCATGAAATCTGATCATCGAGTGGTTTCCCGTTACCTTGAGTGACAGCTTTTTTCGGAGACTCCGGCTGAGCCTCTTCCACTTTAAATTCCCGGAACTTCATCAAATGCTCGCATTCAATTTTGTCCGCGTCCGACTCTTCCAGCGGCTGCCACGATCCATCGTAAAACCACACCCCTCGCAAGATGGTCAGCACGTCCCCTGAAACGTAACATTTAACCAAGAATCTCATTAAACAGCCTCCCATTCATGTTTCCTTCTAACCTTTTTTAACCCTCTCAGAAGAACAGTTCAAGGTATTTTTAACGTGCTTATACTCGGTATAAGCAATAAATTATGCCCCATGATTACACGACTGCGGCTAGCATTACCTTATCTATAGGATATTGCGAGCACCGTGCCGATTATCTCATTTTATTTAAACCCTTATAAATTTCGGAGTCGGCGTCATCTAGGAAATTGAAATAATGCATGTGGACGAGAAATTACGCACACGTGCCGTGCCACCAAGGACAATGATTCTTCTGGCTGATCAACATGGTGCATGTGTATTTATACCCTGAACATCATGAATTTTCATTTAAGTTTTGAGATGGACTGAATTCTAATTTTTGCTTGAGATTTATTCTACTCTTTGCAAAATTGGTCGTCCACCAGGGGAAGTTTTTCTTTTAGAACTCAGGCATCAGAGGTTGCATTATGGGGTTTTGAAGTTCATTAATTTTTTATAATGGAAGGCGCCTGTCCAATATGGACGTCCTCATGGCAAAGTTTCCGCAAACCGCAATTTTATGTTTAAGTGCGACACCTGACCACACAGACTAATCAGATCAATCCAAACTTCCGATCGCATGGGGGAAAAGACTGCGAATGTAACAATGAAATGATTCACAAGTCAAATAATTGGAAAAACAGGAATCAATATTGTCTTCGTAATATTGAAGTGTGTGATCCAAAACATCCCTATTAAAGTCTCTTTGCAACGTTTGTGCCAAGTGTAGCCTAAACATCCGACATCTGGCACATAACCTTCAAAAATTACTAAGCAAACAAGACATTAACTACCTAATGACTGTTGAGGTCATCATCACCCCAACCAAAAATGGAGCACTGACGGACAAGAAGGGAAAACAATCATTTATGAAAAAAAAACCTAATAGCAAATTGAGTTTTCGGAAAGTTCGTGCTCACGACGTAACAACGACTGTGTTCCCAACCATCCCTCAGTTTTTTTTCTAAATTTGGGTTACAGCGCCTACAAAAAACGTCACTGTCAACATCAGACAGGGTTCCCACAGCTTTTTCTTGAAATAGCTAAATGAAATCCCCTGCCTTTCCCAGGTTTCCAAAGTTAAAAAATGTATTTTTCCCTGACCTGCAAGGTATCCAAATTGACCAATTTAGAAATAAAACTAACCTGTCTATGAATATAAAAAATGTTTTCAACCGATTCGTTAGCCTACCCAGTGTCGTGTTTACGGCTAAGAATGCAGGCGCCATGAACATGAAACATTATGTGCTTCCATTAATTACATGTAATGGGATGCCTTAGGCCAACATTTTTGAAAATTTCATTACAAATTATGGATTTTGGCATAAACCGCATTTCTATACAAAATCTTCCTTGTAGGAAAAAAAAAGGAAAAAGATCACAAATCAAGGAGCGTTAAGATAAATTGGGCTGATTGGAGGCCATAAATCTGATTAAAAGTACTTGTTAACAAGCTATTTTCGATTTTCACATATTTGGCATTAGTGTGCACATGCCTTACAAAACGTTTTACTGTACAAAATGCAGTTGCACCCATTTTTTCAACTGCACTTTTTATTATCTGATAAAGTCAACTGTCCGAGTTAGTCACGGTCCCAACTACCTCGGACAACAGCTTCCACTGAGTCCTGAAAAACTTCACTTTTGCTTAGTTTCCAAGGAATGTAGTTGTATTTTCGCTCCACATACAAGGCAAGTCTCGTCCATAAATGGCGACTATCGTGACATTCTCAATGGTGCCACGGAACCTTTGAACGTATGCTGGTTATTAACCAGCTCCTACAGGAACACCTAGGGATTGCTATAAAAGCAAGCGAAGCCAGGGTAGCAATCCGACGGGACGGTGGCACCACTTAGTTATCATTGCTCGATTCCTAGGACCGAAAATAATGCCGTGCACATGCGACTTACAACACGACGTCTCCCAGACCCTCTCGAACCCTTGAACTTATACTGGTTACTAACCAGTTCCTACAGGAACACCTGGGGAATGAACTAACTCATGCTGGTTCTTGACCAGTTCCTACAGGAACACCTGAGGAATGAACTCATGCTGGTTCTTGGCCAGTTCTTACAGGAACACCTAGGGATTAGCTGCCAGACAGGACGGTGGCACCACTTAGTTGACATCGTTCGGTTTCCATGACACTTTACCTGCCCAGAATATCGACGTGCACAGGCGACTGGCCACATCCACCTCGTACAGTCCTCCCCGCACGAAGATCTTTTCGTTCCGCTCGCGCAGGATCTCCGCCTGGTCGGCGCTCAGCTCCTCCGGACTGGCCTCGAGGATGGCTTCGTCGAAGTCCTTCAGCTTCCTGTACTTGAGCTCGATGCGCAGGGAGTCGAAGCCGATGAAGGGGGTGAGTTTCTTGTCGGTCTCCTTGTAGAACCAGCGGACGTGCTCCGGCCGGATGTCGCCGTGGGAAGGACCTTGGATGTCGCACTCGTCGATGGGGGTGAACGAGCAGTAGCTGTCGTCGCTCTTCTGCGATGACTCACTGTCATTGGAAGCCAGGCGGGGGTACAGGTTCTCGATGGGCAGGAGGGCTTCGTGGTACTCGCTGCTGCTGGACTGGTGGCTGGTGTGCCAGCTGCTCTCCGGACGCACACCGTCGGCTATCGTGCTGCTCAGTCGCTCCTGTTCGCCGTCGAATCCAAAGTTCATTATCGAAGGCCTGAAATTGTAGAAAGTGGTGAATCTGGGCAGGCGGAACCTGGCCTGGTCCTCCTCGATGTCCTCCTCTTTGGTGCTTCTGGGGTACATCAGGTCCGCTGCCATTCACGAGCGCTCGACCGTGGGCGCTGTCCGCTCGGCGGAATTCCGGTGGCCTTTCATCGCGCTACACCCAATTCCGGGAGGGCCTGCGAACTGAAAAGTATATCGATACTTGACCCAGGTGACGGTGCGAGGCAATAGCCTTGGCTTCGTTTCGGCTGGTGCTGGAGCGCATCCAAGTACTGCGCCCTCTGGCGGCGCCGCCTGGCGAAACGCTAGGCGGCGCCACGCAACGGGGGCGGATTCGGAGATGGGTAACGCCGTAGGCGAAAATTTGTGTAAATCTATATTAGAAATCTATAATTTTAGCCTGCAATTTAATAGAAAAATCTGCTTTGCAAATATTATTTTTACTATATGAATGCCGTAGGCGAAACATTTGAAAAAGTTGATTACAAATGTTGTGATTTAGCCGGTGACTTTTGTACTTAATTTGTTTACGAATCCCAGTATTTTTGATAATGGAACGCCGTAGGCGAAATTTTTTTAAAAAGTTGATTTTGTGCCTCGAAATTTGTGCAGCATATTTTTACGTGTAATTTTTTTAACTTGGTATTTGATCATGCTAACCTACGCATCTATACACTTCCATAGCCAGAAGGGGTATCCCCCCTTAGTGCTTAGTTCTTCTTCTTCTTCTTCGGTACAAGGACAATTTTTTAAAACCAAAGATTTTGGAATATATTCCTAAATAATATGCTTAGAAAGGTCATTTTGAAAAATAAATTATTAATGGAAGGAAAGAATGGTGCCTGTGAGTGATCCTTGTGAATAGTTATGGCACGGGTTGCCAATTTTTTTTTTCTCCTGGTGAACATCAGACACTGTTAAACTAAACTTTTCAACTTCTCAAGTCTGACTAAGTTTTCCAGATATTTTAGAATTAAACTGTTGGACCAAATGTACAGTTCATTGCATTTTACTAAGTAAAAGGAAGGGAAGTACAACTTACATGTGGTTTTAATAAGTTTGCCCTACAAGGCCACAAAGGGGGCATGACCCCCTTGACCTCCCCCCTCCCCTGGGTCAGAACTGGGTTGATTTATGGTAGCGTGATTTTCAGAAAGCCCTAGGCCCGGATAAGCGAAATAATTATTTTTTCAAACCTTATTTTAATAACTATTTGAATTTCAACTTGTAGCACAAAACCTTCTAAAAATAACAGTGAAGCCTGGCCATAGTGACAACCCAATGGGCCAGGCAAAATCGATCACTTTAGCCAGGTGGTCACTGTATCGAAAAAAAATGTTAAAAAATTAATTTTAAAAAATCAGATGATGCTTTAAATTTTCTAAAACTTAATTTAGTAAATAGCTTAAAACATGTAGCAAAAAAAACCGCCCAAAATCACTCTTAAATAAATTTATATTACAACCTTTTCTTTTATCGTAGCATAACTTTTGGAAAGCCTTTATGCAAGGGTAAGTGAAATAATGAACTTTGTAAACATTATTTTCACTTAGTTTGATTTAATGCAAAATACTTTTCAGAAAGCTCAACGACTAAATAATGACGTTCTTATTATTTAGAACTTAATTTAGTAAGCAGTTTTAAACTTGTAGCAAATAACCACCCAATAATGACTCTAAATACGTTTATATTCCAATCTCACTGTAATTTTTATAATAAATACGTTTATGTTCCTATCTCACTTTCGTTTTTGTAATTATTATGTATTTTGTTCTAATGCAAAAGTGCCACAGACGTCAGCAATATTATTCAGTAAATAGTTTTAAATTTGTGGAACAAAACCGAAAATAATTCTAAATAAATGTTTACAACATTTCAATCTGGGAAAGTGGACTTCCAATTTCGAGTTTAAAATGGAAAGAACTGATTGAAAACTGGTTAAGTGTTAGAAAACCGGGATAAATCCTGATATGTTATGATTACGCATTTGCAACTAAATTGCCATTGTTGCAAGTTTCAAAATATTGCGGAGTGATTAGTCAGATTTCGTTACCTTCTAGGAAATTCATCAAATTAAATTACAACTAGCCTGTTCAACTGTTAGAATTATCTGTGTATATTAACCATCACGATCCAATGATTAGAAATAAAATCAATATTATGTATTTACCGGATATGAGGGAGGGGGTTGTTAATAACAACCGGTGTCTAAAATTCATCAAAATTCCAGGACGTGTGCGACATATACTTGCAAGCGATAATAATCAATCTATGGATCAAAAACGAAACTCGGTTGTTATAAAAACTTACATGAACCAGCCACATAAAATGTTTAATCAGGCATTATTATAACATTTGTTTAGCAATACAGGGAATGTATTCACGGCCTCAATGATTGGTGAACGGCCAGCACTGCATTCACTCGAATCATGTCTGATAGCAGGGTACAGAGTTGAAATGAGCTCCATACCCACAGTATGGCCATCACTGGTTCAGAACTGTTTCTCTTGTTCATTCGAACAGCGGGTACAATTCATCGTTCAAAAGCCGAACAGTGGTCGTAACCGTCCACTTGTTTCTCTTGTTCATTCGAACAGCGGGTACACTTCATCGTTCAAAAGCCGAACAGTGGTCGTAACCGTCCACTTGTTTCTCTCGTCAGATTCCACGAAAGGATCCACGGTCCGTACATCGATGGCTTCCAGCGAGTTGGGCATGACCAACCGAAATGAGTGCAGAAACATGCGATAGGGGCTCACGTCCACCTTATCGCTGTAAGTATAATCCCCCACTATCGTATGCCCGATGTGTCGGCTGTGAAGCCTGATCTGATGGCGTCTGCCAGTCAGTGGCTGAAAAATGACTTTCGTGACCGGCTTCGTGTCGTAGATACCCAGCTGCAATACGAGCAGTTTAGTCAGTGCCGATTTCGGGTGTTCGCAAGTGGTCTCGTGTGCAGTGCACATGCGGTGCCGGTGGTCCGCCCTAGAATCGGTGCCAATGCTGACGTTGATGGTGACCAGCTCGCTGCTGGTAAGGTGCCCGTGCAAAAGAGCAAGGTAGTATTTGCGAACCTTGCGGCTCGAGAAGGCGTTCATGGCCTCCTTAGCAGCGGCCTTGGTGAGGGCCACGCACAGGACACCGCTGGTGGAGAAATCCAGCCTGTGGGCGAAATGGAATTCGTGCTTCAGGCTGCTGTTGGTCAGACCAGGAAACTGGCGCCTCAGCTGCTGGTGGACCGTCATGGCCTCTGGGTTGTCACTGTTCACCAGAATGTCATACCCTTTATCTACTACCAAGAAATGCTCGCTGTGGTGCAGGATAGCTGCATCTTGCGACGCATCTGCCATGTTCTCGTGAATTCAACCTTTCTTCTGCGATCCCAAGCTCATGTCTTGCCCAAAATATTACGAACTGGTATGGTGAAATGAACGTGTTTGAACTTCGGAAAGCTAGCCGCATGCAGATGGCGATTGAAGACGGCAGTTTCTACGGCGCTTTGGCGTTAGGCCTTTTTGGGGTAAGGGGTTTTGCCGGGAAGTTTGAATTTCTCTTCCTGCGTGTGAGAGTACACAGTTCAAAAATGGATGAGTGGAAACTTCGTTCACAAGACATCTGCACTATTCTGAAAAACCCATGCAAGTAAGTTTGTAAAGATTTCAATTTTTCAAAAAGAATGTTCCATACTGTGTTTCAAATTCAGTAGAAGCTTCTTCATAATTGCAGTGTGATAATATATTGTTTTAAATGTTCATAACCTCATGTCTTGCAACATACTGATCTCAGTAGTTGATAGAAAACATTTTTTTCAAATGGGTTTTTCAAAATTTTTTTCAAAACAAATATGCAGGACATTTTTAAATGAGAAAATAGCCTGAGGACAACCAGCTCTACGCGGGCATAATTTAGCGACCAGGCCTATAATTATTATAATAAGACTTTGATGCAAAAATGTGGGAGTAATCTTTCCTGAACGACATGATTGAGCGGATAAGCTCAACCTTATAGCGTAATTCCTGTGTAAATTTGCTAACACGAGCTTCGCTCTGTGGATGTTTCAAAACCTGAGTTTTGACAAACCCAGGTTTGTTTAAAAAACGGGTCATCTCATCACACGAAAAATAATTTTCCGAGGGATTCTAATAATGTGACGTCATCAGTGCCAAATTCGGCAAATATCCTCACTTCGTGTGTGCATAAAATATAACTACACCATCACAGCATTAAATTCAAAATCTATGTGTAGGTTGAGCCTCTGGTTTTTTTTATAAATAAACTGGACATTTTGAAATTATAAACCTAACCTCAAACCCTCGTGGACGACCCGCTCAGCCTTGTACTTGACCTTCTCTCTCAGAAATGGGTCAGTTGTAAAAATTCCTCACCCACTGCAAATCTACAGTATTTGTCACTGGAAAAGTTCATTTTAACCCTTTGGGTAGTGTCTGGAGCAGATGCCTCCTAGAATTTTGTTAACAATTTGGATCATTTCGCATCCTGTGCCCGTGCCATAAAGGCATAAACCACCCACAAGGGCCAACACAGGTACCATTTCTTCTTCGTTCCACTGAGTAGTAATACGTTATTTCTAAGCAAAAATAGGCCAAAATCATGGATTTGTATTCTCGGTTTTCAAAATTTAGCTATGGAGTTTTTAACTTTACTAATAATTGTAAGCAAATGTTGCAACCAGAATTTGTAATCTAATTTTTCAAAAATTCCGCCTATGACGTTCCTTTCATTAATAGTAATTGTAAGCAGATTTTGTACAGAAATGTATCCCAAAATCCATGAGTTGTGATCTTAGTATTAAAAATGTTCGCTTATAGGGCGTTCTATCCATAATTATTTTTTGTTTCTGAAATTTTCGCCCATGGCATTCCTTTCTATGATGGAATGTAGGCAGATTTTTGCATATTTTTTTATGAATGTCCTCAGAATACAGATAAGCTTGCCATAAAAGGTTGTTGTTTAGGCTTGGCCGACTCAAATTTCATGGACTTGATAGTCAACGTTTAAAATTATTTTCAAAACCTATCTAGCGTTGTTTTTCGTTTCTTTAGATTTGCCATAACTTAAATTAATCAGTGATTTATCTGGTACGGTAACATTCTGTGAGCTCTAGTAGGCCTACGACAAGAACTTGAAATGGATCGTGATCGCCAGAACAGAAACAGAGACCGGGATGACAGGAGCAGCCAGCAACCAGTGTGGAAAGTACCGAAAGTAATTGGTATTCGTGATATGGATACAACGGGCGATGATGCCAGTTTTGGTGTTCTAGCCAGTCGTTCCTCGTCACCCCCGTGCCCTGATCCACCACCGGTGCCCCCTTCAGTGCCCAAAATCCCCAATTTCCAGACTCGACCAGAGGACATTGCCATATTTAATCGTGTTAATCAGCGTCCGTTTTGGAATCGAACGTCTGACTCTGACACCATTCCAGGTTTGGAGACTTCCTCCGAAATCAATTGCATCCCGGACATAACTCCAACATTGTCACGTGCGAACAAGAAGCAGGAAGTGTTTGAGGAATCGCCAACAAACCCCCATCCCAAATTTGGAAGATGCGGAATAAGTGCAGTTTACGTCATTTTCGAAAAACGGATAAAAGAAACAATATTAGTATTCAGGACGTTAATAAACG
>JAQIXS010006816.1:0-10077 GCA_034700785.1 Rossiulus vilnensis | reverse complement strand
CACAAACATCACTTTTATTCCGAAATTGCGACCCGTTCGCCCAATCTCGATAATCCCATAAACTGCACTATAGCCAATTATAGAATTGCACCTACGTGTATTTTAATTACCGGAATGCACCTCAATTATTACTAATTTTCCCATTATTGCCAGCTACTGTAGTACATATGTTTTGAAGCATTGCCATGAAGAACCCCCTCGATTTCATTATTTTCCCCCTACAACAAACGGGCGATGCACAGCTGATTGCTTTACCCAAGGGCTATCGGTCATAGGTCATTATTCGATAACGAAATTTTGATTTTAGGTAATTTCATTTGGACTACCTTTGACCCGTCGAGAAATTCGGGCAAAATTCCAATTCCGGTGGACAGGACGTGCTTTATGACTTCCCCTCCATTGAGCTTCACACCTTCGGATGTCGCACGATCACTGACCTCTATCATCACCGTTTGTTAATGCCAACAATAACAACGGAAATTTATATAAATTGCACAATTTTAGATCTGAAATTTCTGCTCAAACTTTCGCTTCGTATCATTGGGAGCAGAATTTGCATGCGCACGACTATGGCACGCTGTACCGCGCTTATGTTGCGATGCATTTTTACCACGCAATTTTCTAAATTTATAAATATTTTAATTTCATTTATAGCCAATATATTTATTGTCTAATTTTTTTTTACAGGTACGGTAGTGTGTAAAACACCTGCGCTACGAAAATTATGCGGCGCATAGAGGACACAACATTAGCGCCCTCTGCAATTGCCAAAATAAGGATCTTTTTTTCACGAAGAATCGTCCTATGCACATCGGAGATAGGCGTAGAACGATTCCCTGCTAAACCCCTGGAGAGCAACTAAACATGGCGGCTGTGACTATGAAGTACTGCGTTAGCTCGGGTAATTTCTGGCAATTAAAATCTGTGATGTTTAATAATTAGAGATAATGACAGTGTCTAGAATGCTCAGGTGTAATCTCGCGCGTTATCTCGGCGAAATCTTGATGTATGACTTGATCGAAATGCATCATGATGCTCAGATGCCGCATGGCCCCTTGATTCCTATTGTTTATTGTTTTCATGCTTCTGTTGATTATTTGTTCGTTAATTGAACTTCCATTATTTATTGCGTAGCGCTGAAGCACATTTGCGTGGGTCCGAACACTTTCACGCACGTAAGTTCGTCATAACCCAGCTGCAATATTGTGTTATGAGCTTTAGTCTGTCCAAAACCAGAATCGAACCGAACCTCAACTAATAAAAGCCATTCAGCTTATAGATTACGTATTCCATCATAGGGAATGCCCAAAAGATAGCATATGTGTAATGGATATGGCATGATTAATTGCAAACAGGCTCTTACATTGCATTGCAGCATTGCAATTCCTCAGTGGCATTCTAGTTTTGGGCAGATTATAAACTAAAGAACTCTTGATCAGATCAGGATTTGGTCATATCCGCATTTTGCAGGGCACGATAGGAAGATTTCTACCGAGCAAATCCATCTGCAGGTTTTACTCCATCCCCGGTCTCGAGAAAAAAGTTTTTCAGCGCGATAAAGCCCATTGCAATGTGGGCACAATTGGGCACGTCGATCATGGCAAAACAACGCTAACAGCTGCAATAACTAAAGGTGTTAAGGCTACAACACGAAAGCTTTGTTTATGGCATAATTTCAGAATTAGGATATAATAACGTATCTTTTTAGTTCTCGCCGATCGTAAACTTGCCGAGCTGAAACGCTACGAGGATATCGACAATGCCCCAGAGGAGAAGGCTCGCGGCATCACTATCAATGTCGCTCACGTTGAATACAGCACTGAAAACAGGCATTATGGACATACGGACTGCCCTGGACATCACGATTTTATCAAGGTCAAGTGCTAAGTACTAGAGATTGTCCCTTTAAGTTTGCAACTATTCGCTAACTTAATTTTGTATTTCTTATTGTAGAACATGATCACTGGTGCTTCGCAAATGGATGGTGCGATATTGGTCATTGCAGCCACTGATGGTACCATGCCACAGACTCGCGAGCATCTTCTGTTGGCCAAGCAGGTGGGTGAGAAAAAACTTACTCGCAGGATTATCAATCGAGAAACAAAAATGTTTTTTCACTTTTATGTAGATTGGTATCGAGCATATAGTAGTATATATAAATAAGGCTGATGTCGCTGATAAGGAAATGGTAGAATTGGTGGAAATGGAGCTTAGAGAGCTGATGTCTCATTTGGGATATGATGGCGACAATATTCCAGTTGTTGTCGGGTCTGCGCTTTGCGCATTAGAAGTAAGTTTATTCCGTTAGAAAAAGATGTAGCTGCTGGATATTCATACTCTGAAACATCCTCTTTTGTACTTTAGGATAAGAATCCAGAACTCGGACGTGACTCCATACTGAAATTGATGCAGACTATTGACGACTACATCCCAACCCCAGTTCGAGATTTGGACAAGCCTTTTCTCTTGCCTGTAGAGAGCGTGTATTCCATTCCAGGTGTGCATGCAGTTTTCAAACTTGGGATCCTACATTTCATTCTTCCATGCTTTAAAGAGTTTTCATTTAAAAGCAATTCCTATAATTTCAGCTGTTTCCGAAATTTACATTTATTTCGGATTTCAATTTCAAAAATTGTCCAATTAACTTAAGACATTTTTTGTATGTACACGTGTGTAAAGTTCTCGCAGTTATTCTCGTCTCATGAACGTTTGCTATTTCAGGGCGTGGGACGGTGGTGACCGGTAGAATCGAAAGGGGTGTCATAAAAAAAGGACTTGAGTGTGAGTTCATGGGCTACAATCGTCACGTGAAAAGCGTTATTACTGGTAGGTGAGGGTGGATCGCTGAGCTCAAGCAAGAGTGTGATTAAAGAATTCACAAATAGAAATCGTTTTTGCTTAGGCATCGAAATGTTTCATCAAACCCTGAGCGAAGCCCAGGCTGGTGATCAGCTAGGAGCCCTTGTCAGGGGAGTTAAAAGAGACGCTGTTCGGAGGGGCATGATCATGGGAAAGCCGGGCACCATGAAGGTGCATGATAACATCGAAGCACAGGTTTGTGGGGTTTATTAATTTTTTTGTTAGTTTTATGTTTTTATTACAGAATGTGGTTTTATCAGCAGTTTAAAGGGGAAAAGTTAAGAAAAAAGAACACGTTTAATGTTTCTTTTACCGATACAAAATGCAGTTGCCAGAAATCATTAGAGCTGCAAAAAACTGATAAATTGTTATTATGAAATATTCCCATTTGATATTTTGCTACAGAATTTGTTTTCAAAAAGTCAGGGAACTGATTTTGTACATTTTAGCATGAACCCTGGAGTTTTTACGATGAGAAATGCATTTGTAATTTTTTCTCTACATGTAAAATGTTCCTACTTATTATTTTATTATGGCCCATTTAAATTTCAAGATTTTGATTTGTTTGAGATAACACAGCTGATGTACCTGGATTTGAATTTGCAGATGTACATCTTAACCAAAGATGAAGGCGGCAAGGACAGACCATTCACCAATTTCTTCAAGCCTCAGATGTTCTCCAAAACGTGGGATATCTCAGCGCAAGTTAATATTCCTGGCAGGGAGATGGTCATGCCTGGTGAAGACGCAAAGTAGGGTGGCATTGCTGTGCGAGGTCTGAACGTAATTTTCACTCTCATCACCGGCTAATGGTAATCTAATTTCAGCATTGGCTTTAAACTGGGGAAGCCGATGGTGATCGAACAAGGTCAGCGGTTCACCATACGCGATGGTAGCCACACGCTGGGCACGGGGGTCATCACCAAATTGCTGCCAAATTTATCTCACGAGGAGAAAGAACTGATGATGTTGAGTCAAAAGAACTACTTGAAGGCGATGGAGAAGAAGACTACGAAATAGGACTGATAAGTGGTATGTGAATTGGTACTGATAGAGCATGTAGTGAAACAGTATGTTTCCATTTAAATAAATAGCGATTACCTTCTTATTTCTGTTGAATATTGCGGGTTTGTGATGCTGAGGAAGATCAGCAGATTTTTTATCATCGTGTTATTCACATGTTGTCAAAGTCTTACAACAAGTCTGTTTTGTGTAATAAACTTCTCTGAAAGGTAAAATGACTTTTTGTGCAGGCCTCTGGACGATTAGCTTTTCTTTGTCCAGATTCTGTCAAACATACAATGTACTGGGTATTAGGTACCAGCTTAGCAGGTTCTTACATTTACCATCTCAATAGTTTGGATATCTTGTGGAGATGCAAAGAACACGTGCTATCTGAAAGTGATGCTTCAAAAGGAAATTACATTAACATTTTATTTTTACGAATTTGCCGGATACCGTGCGCAATCTTCGTGAAATACTGTGCTATTTCAGTGTAAAATTATTTAAGTTTTTTAAAAATATTTTTCGTTCCAAAATAAGGTGGACGTGTTTCAATTAATTCATTAGAAAATAAAAATATTTGTAATTTTTGGTACAAAAACGTTTTTAACAAATATGTATATTTTTTATAAATAGTTAAGTGTATATATATAAATATGTTAACGTTTTATAAATGTTTAAAAAAATATATTTGGTTGATGGGGTACGCTACAGGTCAGGGGAAAATACAATATTTAACCTGGGAAAGTCAGGGGAAAACCTTAAAACGTTAGGCCAAAATACGTCATTTGCATGTAGTTTTTGGAACATTTTCACCTACAGTCTTAATATCCCGAACATTTTTTTTCTACAGAAAATGTGACCAAGAAAACAATGGATTCTTTACTAATTGTTGATAAAAAATTGATGAACTCTACTTAAAGTCGAATTGTATTCAATTGAAAATAACTAAGTTCTTCCATAGAATGTAAAAATAAAATCAAGTTTTAGGTTTTGTTAATACATTTTTCTTCTTTTGATTAATATTTAATGAATTAATAATTTATAAGCAACCACTATTTCCAACAGTACTACTGTTATATGCTAAAAATATTTGTTCAAAAAATTGGATATAGTGAACCATCGGTTATAGTGGACTTATTATTGGGTCCGCAGATGGTTCACTTTAGCGGGGTTTGACTGTATATGATCCCATATGTGATCCATTTGGTGAAAAATACAGATATTAATAAGCAGATTTCGTTCAAACGACACCAAGTTCTAACGTTGCAAACCATTAATGTTTAATTACGAAAACCGAAATGGAAACTTAGTGAAACGATTGTGTTTTTGTCGAAATTTCTCCAAAAAGCCATATGGGCCACACGTATGGCACCACATATGAAGATTCGAAAAACCTTCATATGCTGTGGTTAGTAAGGCAGCAGCGCATTAATGTTATTTTTTCCTTCATTTGACGCCACTTCTGAAACATGTTTTTTTAGGAACACTGACGTGGTTTCATGAGACCAGAATTGAAAACCCTTTATTCATGTTCACCTCACCAAGGTTTCCTTTCAAGTCTGCGCATATGATTTCAAAATGGAGGAAGAGGGGTTATTTGCACATTGGAGGTTTGTACAAAATTTCAACATTTTTTGTTGGTTTCAATAGTCATTTTCGTATCATTGGTGGGGTCGAGTGACTATTCATCAGTGAATATTTTTATTTTATTTTTTTCAAAAAAATGTCGCCGACTGCATTTCTGTGTGTCCCACAAATGTCTGAAAACCAATGTGTTTCTCATAGCCAGTTCCAACATGCTAGAAAATTCTGTGTTATGTAAGAATACTGGTTTTATAAACGAGAAAGTGAAGGTATTACCTAATTACAGCGTGTGATGATGTGTTGGCATGAAACGAATGTAATCAGTTATAAACTTTATTACAATTTCTCAATATGATGCGTTTCAAATACACTTTTAAATAAAGTTCATTGTAACATAGTCTTGTAAAAACCCACAAATTTTAATAGAACCCATGTTCCAAATCACCAGGGCACCATTACGTGGGCTAATTCGCTTTCATCCTAGGGGCAAAAATAGCATGTTGTACAAATTATGAATGTGAGAAACTGCACATTGTTGCTAGCATGTTAATCATTTCAGACTGAAGATTAAATTGTTGCCATGCTTCAGACATGTTACTATTAATGTGAAAGCATAAAGGCTTTAGGAAAAGTACCCTAAAAAGTAGTGTCGATCATACTCTGATGTTTTCGCGAAGCAGCAACAGCAAGTGTTCCACGACATAATTCACATCAATTACCAGGCATTAACGGTGTTATTTCACATTGCACGAACAGTTATTAACGCGTCAAAACGGTTTATAATCGACTTTCCCAAATCCCATATTTTCATTGCAAAGCACACTGCAAAATAGGCAGCTATACTAAGAATACACAAGGCAACGGATTTCAGACCTCTTGTTCTACATGTACATGCACATTATATCAGCAAAGGAGCTGAAAACGCCAACTGCGACATATTGAATAAGTAACAGTCGCCTGCAAATCCCACGTCTAGACGTACTCAAAAAACGATAATATCAAAAACGCATCAAGAGTTCTTTAAAAGTCATAAACCTCGTTGTTTAACGACAAGTGTCTTCATATTACTTAATAAATTCTGTCAGGCAAACACTAGATCGCAAAAGCATGTATTGCATGGATAAAAAATACTACATCCAGTATTAATAATCAGATATCAAGCGAATATATTTGGAAATTTTGCATAGCATAAATATATCACGTGATTAAATCGTCTCTTAACAAGGAACTTTATATTTTTCACCAAACTAACTGCTATTTCGAGTTGTAAACTATTAGGCGTTTTCCGTGAAGTTACAGCGTTTCGTGTTAATTTCATGAGTGCAATTTTAACAAAAAAATCTATAAATTTGTGGTAACTAGCCTACACTATGCATATTGTTTGAATAATTTTTAACAATTTTGAAAAAAGTTCGAATGTTTTACATTGCTCAATTCATTAATTACATACTCAATGTTTCTCTGAATAACACTTCAAATGCGCTCGCAATATGTTCAGTGTAATGAGTAGGTATACTGCAATATGCCAACTTTTTAACCGAAATTTGCGTAGAAACATTAATCCTTAAAAAACCTAGAGAGAGCGAGAGAGAAGGCACTAAAGGAGGATATCCCTTCTGGCCATAAAAATATAAATATTTTCCAAAACCGAGAGCACAAGTTATGGACTGAGGCCCTCGTGTATTTTAAAATACATTTCTTTATAAATCGTGGGCAATCTGATGCAATAAGTATTACAAATCAAGCATACAAAGTATACAAATCTTTTTATAATGAAATACAAGTAGAGACGCTGATTAAAGAAAGTTAACGAAAACACGATGAACACGATTATTAAACACCATAAGTCATTATTGTTTTTAATATCTTTTGGTGGGCCAGTTTCTTTGCTAATAAGTGCATAAAAATGACTTCGAAATGACGAGTTTTGACAACGCTTTCTATTCCTGTCATTAATACTAATGATTTACTTGGTTCCAAAAAAAGAAATGGACACCAAATGGGCAAAATTATATGCCACTTACATGGACTCGGCAATATTAAAATACAAAGTTGGACAATTGATGAAAATTCAACTGGTTGAAATTATCACAAAGGATTGGGTTGGACGAACTGACATGGGAAGAGTTCCATTCAAAACAACAACCGCAACAGAACACCGTTAGAAATGCGAAATGCTAAGACTATCCAGGGTGGGCAATCCTATCGCCAATCGCCACACGTGACGAATCGGCCAGAACATATGGCGAATGAGTCTGCCAGTTTTTAAAACCAAGGATGCCTTATATTTCAATAAAAATGTGCGATTAAGCCACCTGATTTACTATTTTGCAGCCTATATGGTGTGGCGTATTTAATTTCTCATTTGCAGCACTGGTGGCTCCTTTGAAAAATGGGCTGCCCACTCCTGTGCTAAGCCCTCTTCAACCTCGCACGTCCTTTATGGACGGTCCCCAAGGTGCTCGAGTATTGAATTTCGAGATAATGTCCTTGATGAGAAAGAAAAAGAAACATGTCACGTCACTGGAAGCGCCCATCGTCATTTTTCTCTTGAAATGCAGCGAGGCGTCCCAGCCTCCATAATTCACGCGCCACGTGCCGTTAATTATCTCCAGCAAAACAGGCGATTAATTATTAATGGAATTCTGATAGCCTACATTAATGCGCTTGAGATGCAAAATCGATGCCCACGCTAGGTTAATGAGTCCGCTCGCGCAGAGGTGCATTAAACCCATTTTTCCTTAATTTGCTGGGGGAGAAAAAGGCTGAGCAGAAACGGCAACATGCAAAATGCATATATATATATATATTTTTTTTTTTTTTTTTTGGGTGCTAGGAGCTCACCAAGCGTTCCACTTTTTCGGGGTAACCATGTATTTTTCGTCTATTTTTAGTTATTCCATGTACAATGCATAATCGATGAGTTTTTGAACATGGTACAACATGACAAACATGTCATTGTGCCACGAGGTTTGGAAGCGGAACCGAAATGCCGAAAAAAAACCCGCAATTTTTAAGACGTTTTGGGTTATTTTGAAACACGTTGCAAATAAACAAAAATGATGTCACTTGGGAAAATTGGCAGATGTTCTAGATTTAGCCTGCATGAAGGTTTGGACTGAGTTTTGGAACAAGTCGCATAGGCGTTACTATGCTGAGGCACTGGAATTTGTCCGAAAATGACAAAAAGTATGCCATTTTATGTAGCTTTTGAAAGTCTTGGAACGCGTCCTAAAATGACAAATTCTGATGTATGTGTTCGGAGCTCACAAAGCGTTCCAATTTTTCGACGTATCCATGTATTTTCCGTTTATTTTTTGGTTATTGCATGTACAATGCGTTATCGATGAGTTTTTGAACATGTTACAACATGACGAATATGTCATTCTGCCACGAGTTTTGGAAATGAAACCAAAATGCGAGAAAAATGTCATTTTAAGTCGTTTTGGAAGACGTCGCAAATTGACGAAAATGATGTGTCTTTAAGAAATTGGTACATGTCCTAAAACGCAAAAACAAGGAAGCCATTTAGCCTACATGTCGTTTTGAAATGAGTTTTGGAACATGTCGCTATGTGTTATTTTGCTGAGGTAAAGGAATATGTCCTGAAATGACAAAAAATGTTTACCTCGAACGAGTTTTAGAAAATGTGTCAAAATGACGAAAAACATGATTTTAATGTCGATTTGGCACACATTCCAAAATGAGAAAAAGAGTGTCATTTTCACATCATTTTGGGACAAGATTTAAACGTGTACCAAATTTAAGGACAAAATAGGACGTCATTTTTATGTCGGACGAGTTTTGGCACACGTCCCAAAATGCCAAAAAAGTCAATTTACATCATTTTGGGACGAGATTTACACGTCCCAAAAGCCCAAAAACTGACGACATTTTCCCGTCGGACACGTATTGGAACAAGTTCCACAATAGCAAAACAAGTTTATCACTTGCATATCGCTTCGGGACGAAATTGTTGACGAAAAGTGTCATTTAAAGACGTTTGAAACGTTTCGGAACATTTCCCAAATAAGACAAAAAAAATTCCAATGCCTGTCATTTTGGAGGTTTATTTCAGGTAAGCCTTGTTTCGCGCAGCTAGCACAGATGGCGCTGGGGCTTTCGAAATTGGTGTGTTGCCCCCAAACGCAGCTCGGAGGTGCGCCGCTTCCCGAACCGCCGATAAATTTTCCAAAAATGCGAGCTCGAACATAAAGCAGGCATCAATTGGGCCATTTAGAAACAAGGTAAGCATAAAACAAAACACTGCGACGTAACTCACTCAAGTACGGGCCATAAATCGCGATCAAACGCTCCCGAGGGAAATGCTAATGCCACGTCCACTTAAGAGAGGATGAATGAAACATGCCACGTGCGATCCGTTGCCAAGCAAGGGCTCAGGTAAATGAGCCGAGGAACAGATTGCAACATGCCAGATGGGATTACGCGAAAATCCACTCGTTAAAATTATGCAAAATGCGTGGTTTATGTCCGGCCAACAATGGAGGTCGTGCATCTTGATACTTTAAGAGTCATTTAAAACGATGAGCAACTTAAGCGCGCGTTAAATCAGGAAGAACGCCCGTTCGCTGGAGGATGGGGAAGGCAGATCTAGACCCAGTGACAGAA
>JAQIXS010006815.1:0-10077 GCA_034700785.1 Rossiulus vilnensis | reverse complement strand
GTGAGCTAAAATCGTGTGAATTACGTTTTCTTTATGGTACGTTACAAGCATGCTATACTCATCTAGTAAATATGCCATCAACAAGCAATGTTTAAGGCGTATGTTGTGCAATGCTTAAAATTCGTGTTGGATGTACAGGTAATGGCAAGGAATATTCAGATCACTAATCAGTGTGTCCGTATCGTCATTGTAGTTATTTATTAAAGTACATCAAAATTATTTGCTATATCGGCATAAACAAATGTGTACGTAGCTTTTTTTAACCATCAATAATCCGGAACAGTGATCAACATTTTGCTATACAAAGTCCTAATTTAGCCAATGCCATTTAGCACTCAAATAACCATTAATTTTTGACTATGAACATATCAATCGGTGATAAGAACAAGGCTCGGTCTATTTAGGATTCGCTTGTCGCGAAATCCTGCAAATTTTTTGCCAGATTTTAATAAGAGATTGGATAAAAATCTGCGCAGCTAAAATGCTAATTTACGAGTTTGTACACTGCATTATAAAATCATTTTGTGCACCCACGACATTAGACTATATGTAATTATTGTCAAATGAATTGGAACATAAAAAGGAATTATGGATGAATTATTAATACAACTAAAATTGAAAATCATATTGCTTGCCATTATTGCTCGACTACAAGTTTACGATAACGTTAGATTGGATATCTTCGGGGTTTTATTAAAATTAGATGCAATCATGAAATGTACACTTTCATAAAATGAACTCAAATCCCAATGGTAATCTGCGCTAATTATGTAAATAGGTATGTAGCATATTCATGCACTCTGGTAAGCCATTGTTGAACAGCTCGATTTGCTAAAGTGGACTGCTATTTACATTTAATTACGTAAGAGAAGACTAGCTAAACATGACGATTTTGAAAAGTAAATATTGCTAAATACGTGGAATTAGAAGAATATTGCTACATGATCCGTAAATAACCAAAAGATCATTAATTAACTTCAAGCTGGCAACTTTGCGAATGGGAATAACTGAGTATACAACAATGACAATTCCAAACTATTCATGTATGCCTACGTACACTCTATGTACGTCTCCGTAGCATACTCAAGTTTTTTGGCAGCTTTGCTTCTTGATTATGGTCTTTGCATCAGATATTTTGAACACTATGAACACAACCTACACAGCTAAAGACCGTTCAGAAATGAGCACTCGTTTGCCTGGAATACTTTGTAAAACCTTTGCATAGCCTATACGATGTGCAATGTAAAGGTTAGTGGCCGCTCACTCCATCTGAATTATTTATTTCGAACATTTTGTTTTGGTTCAGTGGGCACAAAGGAAGTGCTTTTTATAGTAACATCAGGCCTAATTTCTTTTAATGTGCAGTGAACAGAATTGAGCAGCATCACTTTCAACTTACATGTCCAACATGAATCAAACGAATGATGTTATGTCATGGTAGCTTGTATACATACATGTATATCTTAAGACGTCACTAGAAAATGTCTAGCCTAACATAACGATGGCTAACCTTGAGTAAATATTCGAACAAGGCTGCACTATGAAGAATAAAAGAGTTTTTATAATTATTTTTATTCACTCGATTAATTGGGTTACAATTTTACAAAAGTAAAAGCTTTTCAAACAATTCTGTTTTATTCAGCATTTCTATTAATAATACGCTTTTGATTCAACTTCATGAATGATTATTGATTCAACAAACGTGTCTATCACATGCATCCTTTTAATCTGGTTTAATGTAGCGCAAACTGATTATCGGTTCTCGACTAAGACCAACACCACGACATTACGTGATGTACGCAAAAACAAGCGAACACAGGCATAGTGCATTCATCTAATTTCTACAGAAAATCGTTAGTCCAGTTCCGGGAACCATAACTGTGGTGCATGCGCATAGGATGCTTAATGTCACTGACATCCAATGCCAACACCCTGCCATGCTTAATCCTGATGACATTGGCACTGACATAAGCGGTATGCCAATATGTGTATTAATGGTAGAATAAAACATTTAGGTCCGTGCTCGTTACTCATTTCACTCCTAAAAATGCCATTTATAACATCGTCCAATAGCCTTATTTTGACACCTTATTTTGACCATTTTCCCAAAACCTTAAAGTAGAACTTCGCCTTTAAACTTCAGTATCAATTTGAATAAAATTATTCAAATAGTCTATGCTAAACAAAATGTTACCCTCAAGACCAGGATGAATAAAAAGCCACTTGAGCTAATCAAATGGTAAACGAGACCATTATCATATGAATATGCAACCTCAACTTGTAATACAGAGCCCAACGCATACAGGAATCGAACCTGCTGAAAAGAGAAAATATTGGCTATTGATTTCGAATGAGCGGTTGGGGTAATATTTAAATTGCAGTATTTTTTAAACTATTGCGAAATAGGAAACGTCGTCGATATCTTCTTGAGGACAGCTCATTGTGGAGCATTTTGAATATAATGTGCATAACTGTCACACGTGACGTTTATAAATAAAACATTCGAGGAAATCTTCAGCCATTTGCATGACGTAAGCACGATATACATGCTCTACAAATGTTAGAAGTATAGCAAATGTTATCATTTCAGATTAAATACGTTTTGATCAGCCATTTAATCAACCTTTTATGCATAAAAATGTAGCACAACGCTAATTATCATTCCCCCGTGATTGGGCTTATCTTGGATCAGTTTTTTTTAAATTCACATGGGAATGTATGACGGGTGAGTATGACGGAGGAATAACTTTGATTTAAATTGCTATCGTAGTAGAAGCGCGATATCAAGTCACAAACATGATGTAAACAACAAAAAGTGTCAATCTATGTTATAAAAAGCACTTAAGTGTACAATGCGCTTATCGAATGAATAGGTTATCATTTTCACATCTTTGATGCAAACGCTCCCTACATGCATCGACAGACTATACTTTGGGCACGTACTCTCAAACATTCATACTTGCTATCTAATGCGCTCTCTGAAAAAAAACCCCAATACATTCTGATCAAATAAATTTCATCGAATTGTACTTTATACATGTGCATGAATATCAATACATACTCGCGTGAAAACCATCAAACTACCGTCTTACATGTATGTCAAAATATTTTGAGTCATGGAATGAACAGAAATACGATATGGCGGAACTAACACTTCGAAAAGCATTTCTACATAGAAGAACCTTTGTTTACGGATGCATTCAGTGTACATGTTGATAACCACATTTTTCTCAACACCTTCGAGTGAAATGTGATAACATTATAGGGTATTTTTTGCTTCCAACTCACGAATAGGTGAACAAAATGATTCATAGTGATAATCCAACGATATTCATAATCTAGTTGTGTTAGTAGGAAAATTAATATTTGTCGGGCGTGGTAATGGGAAAATATCGCATTTTGGATGAATTCGCTGAGTAATACTTCCCTGTAATGGAAAAAAAAGCTCTTTGTACTTTACTCCAGCACACTTGTGGATTTTATTTGTCGTCATTCTAAATCTGCACTTCCTTCATTTCCTTTATTTTAGAGAAGTTTGACCATTACATGCACGGTCTGCCCACAAAGACCCACTTTATTTGTGTGCGGATATCATCACCCAAAAAGGCTTTTCAATCAATGCATTTCCCATCTTATGTCTCCAAGTCTCTTTCATATGAATAGGTGGCAGATCTCTCCATCATCTCTCGAAAACTACATACAAATTGCACATAAAACGTACAGTATATAAAACATTTAGTATACAGGTTTTAATATTTTGAGAAGAATGCATGGTCATACTTGTGAATGGTAGCAATATATTTATTTAAAATTATTGTCCACCAACCTCGTTATGCATGATATCAAGCCTGTCATTTTTTTTTGCTGGATGAAAATAATAAAATAAATTTAAATATGCAATACAAAGCTGGGTTTTATTGATAAACTAACATGTTAACTATTGTTATTGATCTTCTTGTTTTACAACGTTTTTAAATTTCGGTCCTTCTTGAGTGCTTATACGGAGGCATTCATTTGACACTAATATTTACATAAATTTGCCTCAGAACTTTCAATCTTGATACACTTGTCATTAACAGAAAGAATGTTGAACCTGCATTCAATCAACTACCGCACGCCAACCAAAATGCGATAAGTAGCAGGACGAAAAAAGAGAGCTACGATCGTCTTCCCCTTGAGGGCCTATGCAAATGACTGTATGCTTTAATTAGATAATAAATCGTGTATTCTCCTTGGTAAAAGAGGTTCCTATAGCTGCCAATATAGCTCGTTTGTTACCATTTGCATTTTCTGATACATTAAATTGTTTACTTTTCATACTTTACATGTAGGTTATTTTCTTGTCATAAATAATAACCACATGCTCGTTAGAGAAAAGAAATTTCCTGAGCAGTGAATGCCGTATAATATCATTATCTGTTTGGTTATTTTATACTGCAGCTACAGTGTATGCATGCATAAAATATAGGTTGGATCACATATGCTTATCTTATGCTAATTTACTAGAACGGCATTTTTAAATCCACTTTTCTACACTATGGTATATCATCAGAAAATTGCAAAAAATAATATCATTAAGCGTTCAAGTGTGGTGAGGCCAAACCAAACTTTCTTGCAAAATTGCAGTTACAGCGTATTATTCACTTATAGCGTATTTGTGCAGCGCACGTTCAACGAAAGCAAACCTCCAGGAAAATGGCGTTGAAATTCAAGGAAACAAATCTGGGGAAGAAGCGCTGGGAGCATTTAAGATTTCGAACCTGGTATTTATTTGCAGAGCTACATGCGCATTATTTGAATTATTTGAAGTGCTATAGAATTATATGCACATGGACGAGCTCTATCTATGCCCTATCTTCTTCAGTATTATATTAATTAAGTTATTACAATTAGCATTATATCTTAATTATCAACAAAATTAAATATGTAATTTAAACAAAATAATAGGCTAATTAAGCCACGCGCTCTATACCTTTAAATTAATTAACCACAACATGCTAATAAAGTGTCGCTGTATTCACGAACCTGTGCTAATGGTCTTAAATACAAAAACATCAGTGCATTATAACACGACTTTTTAACCGAGAATTCCTAATCGGAAACTCTCTTCACAACAAATTAGTCACCAGCGCATCATGCTCGCAGCCATTCCTTAATAGATATTGAAAATGAATAATAAATGAATTAAATTAAAGGAATGTCAATCAAATGGAGCCAACAGCTCTCGCATAATTGAAATTAAGGGGGTAAAGTTACACGGAAATACACTTATCCACACTTGCACTCTTCGGTTTCAATAAGAAAGATCAATGAATAATGCGGCCTACTTGCGCATCACGCTTGCGTACATGTACATGTTTGCATTCGCAAGCGGCTTCGATGGGTCAACGGAAGTTTTCACGACATGGGATAAGTAAAAGAGCATGAAAATCACCCTAGAGACGGAACAAGTCCGTGGTGCACTCAAATTGTGCGAATTGATCGCAAAAAATTCGTGAAATTTGCTGACGAGTGGGTGAACCTTACTCCCACATGGATTTGATATTACAAGAGCTGCGCCCAATCTGGATGCGTTGAATATCAACTCAGTTTGCACATTAACTAATTTCCCCCTTGAAATGTACAAAAAAATTAATAACACACTGCAAGCACCGGAGTGGGTAGGATAATCATATAATAAATAACGAGTCATTTTAAATTACAATAGTATACAATAATAGTGCCAATAGAATACAATAGTAATTGAGGTAAAATACCGTGTTATGACAACTACCTAATACTGCGTTTTCGACAAAAATAGCGATAAAAATGTAACGACAGGGTAGACTTAAGCAGACATAAATTACTTAGTGAATGAATACTGTCGAGCAGTTTGTCAATATTGAATAACTGAAAAAGCCATTGACCAGCACAGTTCCAATACTAACGTTATTGATCACTGCCATATTACGACTTATCTTTTTTTGTGTTGAACAAATAGCATCCTGATATTAATAATGCATAATTCAACGCAAGCATGATGATGGCGAATTCGATAATGCTGGTTTTGACATCAAATTATAATGGAGTTTTCTGTACTAACAAGAAGCTGAACGAATTCTGGTGACAGGCTCAGAGAACATGAGCAAATTGTGTTCAGATATTGCAATCAAATTTTCGATAGGATAATTTCCAAATAATTACTGTATTTCAATCGTTGGAAACAATTAAAATGATTTTTTTTATATTACTCGAAAACAGATTCGAACGTGTGACGAAATGAAGTTTGTTTTCTCAGCAGCCGGGTTCAGCGATAATTAAACAAACACCCTTTGAATCGCTTTAAAAACGCAAAAGATATAGCTAGTAACTCGAAGAGAACAACAATAAGGCGTTTAATCGCATATCAGTTCTCATAAAACGACAGATCTTTTAGTAGCCTACTACAGCAGCAACATGTGTGGGCGATGCATGATGCCGGTTCCGCTATAAGCATTTGTGATGAAACCCGCATTTCGTCCGCCAGGTTCGCTGCAGTCTCTCCCAAACAGGTGTATAGGAAAAGTTTGCCGTGGGATTTAAACGCTTCCATCTCGCTATAAAGCTCTTCCACAGCACAGAGAGTGCCTATATGTTCACACGTGAGGGTCCCAGCTTTATATGCAACCACAGTCAATATTGCACTCCACCTCTGACGGCGAAACCTTGCTGAATTTTTGCTAGCAAGCAGTTGAGCACAACACAGATACACACACAGCACGAAGTAGTTTTTGCTTCGTGCCATTATTGTGGGCCATCTCGAATATAACCATTCGCCAAACGACCATTCTTTAAATCCACCTTTGCGGTGTTAGCGGGTATACAACCCAAGTTTCATCGACAATTTATATTTTATTTTCAAAAATTATATTTGCGCTTAACTGACGAGAATCACACATCATCATCCGTTTCCGTTACAAGAGGTAAGTCGAAGAACTCATTTCATTCATTCTGGAATATTTTCTTTTGATTAAATGACTTGACTTAGTATCCTTATTCGATACGAATGTCAATAACATTAGTTGATCATATATTTTTTTTTAAATATTGCATTGAAATTTTGGAAACATTCAATGTCATTGCTTTGGTGGCCAGTACTTGTATCGAAAAGTAAGTTGCTGAGTTTTATAAAAATCGTTCTTATCAGATTTAGTTCTTTGAGATAATCACAAAGATTTGCTCACGCAATACATTATTTAAGTAAACGCCGCAAAATTTTACTTAATGTGGTAAATATCTTCAGTGATCTGATGGAAAAGACAGGTTCATATTTAACAATTTAAATTAAAAGTTCTACACTTACTCTATAAAAAGTATTTCTTACGGTATGTTTTAAGCATGACGAAGTCATGAGATCAACTGTAATGTTCCAAATTTCTGAATACGACTAGGTAGGAATAACAAATGTAATTTGCAAATATGATTCATACAGTGTATAATACTACTTTTATGCGTACATATAGTTAATATCAATGTTATTATATTACGAAATAATTAATATAAACATAAAATAAAAAATAAATAATATAGAGAAAGGCCTATGCAACGTAAGTATTTGCTTTAGGAAGAGTAAAACAACTAAGGCAGTCAAGAAACTACATATTAAATTACAATAATCGCAATGACGGTCATTACGATCTGTGAACCAATAACGATCACTTCAGATTTATTCAGAAATAAGAAAAATTTGCATCCACAATTTACGAGCATATGTTTAAAAGCTCGAACGATAAAGTACAATTAATTCACTACGTGAGATACATGTATGTAGTTAGACCTATGCAATTATAAGCGTTTGCATTATTGCACTTTAATATTCCTGAACTACATCTACATTATGTCTGCCCAGTCGGAATTGCTGTAGCAATATTTCAACGATAATGTACGCATTATATTCCCAAACGTTTCATTAGCTCACTGGAAACCTAATTAATATTGCTAGCGTGGTTTAAATCTATTTTGTCGAAATTATTAAAGTAAGTGCACCTGTGGTACACGATTAGTACTGAATGGCTTAAAACAGCGCAGCAGTACGATTTCGCCAAAGGCAATTAAATTAGCCGATTTATTAAGGCCAATTTAATAGCATTTCAATATTTTGTATTGTCAATGTTTTACTGAGCCACTCAACAGTCTGCATGTCAAATCGTGTACGGTAAAATCAAATATCATGCAACTATTGTTTTACTGCAGATTTGAATAGAATAAATTAAGGCTATTATCGCGAGTGGGAATTCATGGGATTTCAATGCGTTTTGGCGGCGCTAACCTACACAATTATTGTAGTAAGGGTGCTATCCATAAATAAAGTCCAAAAATAAATGTCATTTTAAACACGCTTTGTCTTCCAGTGTCCGCTTCTGTAGGATACTCGGACTACACATTTTATGGAAAAAAATAAATAGAACATTAAATTCAATTAAATATTTGAAATAAACATTAGTTTGAAAAGTTTAGGTCAACGCTAAGCCACAGCAAACAAACACATTTTCGTCAGTTGAATAAGCTAATATTGAACCAAATTTCATTATTATACAAGTAAACTGCTATAATTCGAGACCGTATTTAATGCAAATGTTATTTTGAAACTATCATTTTTGTGGTATTGGCATGTATAGTACTGTACATAAAACTGTAATATTGTCAGCTAGCACTTATAAATACACATAACACATTTTATTTCAAGGGAATGTTGCGCTGAAATATAATTACTCTAATTTTTGTTTCCCTTTGTCATTATTTCTAAATCCGTCCCTTACTAGAAAATTTAGCCAATATTTTAATCCAAATGCTCAAATAGAAATACAGTGAAGTAGCTTGGTATTTTATTTTTTAATGTTTTAGATTACTTAGAAAAATGGTGAATTTTACATAGAAAATGGAATTATTGGCTGCGATGCGTTTCTATTTATAAAAAATATTACGTAAAATGGTATAATCTCATATTACCTGCCAACATAATATTTTTATTTCTAATATCCTTTAATAATACATAGAAAAGAACATCCAGAATCCATGTTTCTTTCCTAAAATTATGTATATATTGTTTGTCTCGCGATATTTTCTGCATTACCCCAAAGGAAGTCTGGAGGCGACTTCTATATTAAAACTAAATTGCACATAACTTGAGGAAGTAAGTATTATTACGCTTAAATACATTTAAAGGCATACAAAAAAGAATACATAACAGGCATAAAAAAATCTATCGCATGTTTCAGTATATTGTACACACTGAGTTTGAATACACATTATACAAGTATTATATTTGTAAATCTTTTTTCGCCCTCAAATGAGGCCATATTAAAAAATAGAATGTGTTACTTATCTAATTATAAGTCGAATGTCAAATGTCCTAAAATGACCATATGTATATATATATATATATTAAATTGTCCCTTCATGTTATGTGGAAATGAGACATTTTAGATTAAAATTTGATAATATTTAATATGCAAATAGGACGGAAAATGTTTGGGACATAATAACATCAGTTACGCGACACTGTATCACGTCGAATTTGTCAGCAAAAAGTCATTTAAAAATTCATTTAAAATATTCATGCGAAAAACATTACCAGAGATTTCATATACAGTCGATTCCGCTTAATCTGGACACATCCGGACGGAGGCGTTTTGCCCCGATTAGGCGGCTGCCCAGAATATGCGAAGTTAAAAAAAAATACATGTATATGGTGTAAAATTAAGACCGTAGGTACAGTGCACCATAAATTGTTGTTTATTCGTTTAAAAACGGCTTGAATATTGCGTTTGAATATAATTTTGTAATAGAATGATTTTTGACACTAACAGCATCGCTGAATTAATCGTGAGCTTTCATCAGTGTCAAATCAGTACTTTAAAATATGTTCAACTGGCAATAATTAGATTAACGCAGAAGATTCATTCTTCGAAAACTTTTTTTTTTTTTGCATATTTACTGGGGTTGCATAAAGCATTTACTTAATTTGAGCCTGTATCTAAATATTTCGTTTTTTTTTTCTCCCGAATTTCCCTAAATCTTTAATCTGACCTATCGAAAAGTCCGCCATATATGTGGACG
>JAQIXS010006814.1:0-10079 GCA_034700785.1 Rossiulus vilnensis | reverse complement strand
TTAAAGGCAAAATCCACAACTTGTAATTATTTTTGTGAAAAGTTTTGCCTTCATCAAAACAATTATAATAATAATAACATTTAGTATAACAACCCATTATAAAACCCATCATATTTCATCTTTGTTTTTAAAATATTTTGCCTATAACATTCAAATATTTTTCGTTTGAATGTTCGAGTTTCAAGCCAATTTTGTATTAAAATTCAGGCCAATATCTATGATTTTCATCTAATTTAAAAAATATTTGGCTTACAGCATGCCATTTCTTATAAGTATTTTTAAGTAATATTTCTCGGTGAACTACAATGTATAAGCCAAAATTCATTAGTTATGATTAATTTTTTTAAAATTCTGCTGACGACATTTTATTGCATAATATTTCCCAGTGGAATAGTGGAAACAGGGCAAAAAGAACTATTTATGCAACTGTTCAAAATCATTATTGTATAATTTAAAAAATGAATAGCCTTCACCAACTTTGTCAAGCTTATTCTACAAAGAGTATATTTTAAATGGAAAGAACCAGGAGACACAGAACAATTTGGCTGTGTCTCCTGGTTCTTTCCATTTATTAATCATTTAGCCATATGATGGTGAAGCTAAATTTCGTAGAAATCCAGCTAAGACTATATTTTTAAAGTTTAATTACACTTCAGCTTTGCGAGAAAAATCAAACAATGCAACTATACGAGTTCTTGATATTTAGGCCTATTTACAAATAAAAAATGTCTAGGAAGGATCTTTATTCAGCATTGTTCATGAACTTTAAAATCATTACTAATTAAAACATAAATATGATGTTGCTTCATTTGAGATTTTAATTTGAAGGATCTTTAGTCTAAGATAGCCTTTGTGGTCCATGTTTTTCATCGACTGAGGAACAATGCAATTGTCTTGATTTTGATTTTTTGTTAAAATGATAAGTTGGTTAACATATGCATGGCCTACGTAATCAACATGTTTTTTGAAGTTTAATCATACTCTAAATATTGCGATGGTATTTTAATATGATTTGACTCATAGGTGGATTCAGGGGTGGTCAAGAGCGTCATGACATCCCCCTCCCTTAATAAATGATTTGTTATTGTTATTTATTTATTTAATAAACTCACACGAAATTCAAACATTTCGCACTAGATAGGATGAGACTTTTTTGTGCTAAAAATGCTATATTTTACCATTATTTCTCATGCATTTATCAAAAAAAATTGCCTATGGCATATAACGCTAATCTATTAAGTAAGCTAAAATGTATTTAGAGCATTGCAATTCTAATCTGTCAAAAAAATTTCCCCTATAAGCGTCAAAGGCAGCCTTGTAGGGCAACCTTATTAAAACCATATGTGCCTTAATTCATGGATGATTTCTATGGTCTCTTTAATTAGTAAAATGCAGTGAGCTGTACGTTTGGTCGAAATGGTAAATTTAAAAATATCTGGAAAACTTAGTCAGAATTGAGAAGTTTAGTTTAACAGTGTCTGAGGTTTACCAGGAAGTACCATTCTTTCGTTCCATCAATAATTTATTTTTATAAATAAACTTTCCAAGCATTTTATTTAGGAATAAATCCCAAAATCTTAAGTTTTAAGAAATGGTGCTTATGCATTTTTTTAAAAATCAAATGGCATGTTAAAAAAACGTAATAAATTTCGTACAATTTTTGAGGCTGAAATCCCAGACACTAAATGAACTTTTTCAAATTATACGCCTACAGTGTTCCATTATTAAAACTAATGGCTACGCCAATGGCAGACGGCCGATTCAAATGTAATAATACTTAACTGAAACAGAAGTAGCGCATCCTCAGAAAATCCCAAGTTTTAAAACTCGCCTATGATCCTTTGATTCATTTCTAAATATTCTTATTTGTAGAAAATTAAGAAAATTCATACTTTTAAGCTTTTTTAAATGCAACGATAACACTATTTGTGATGACACTCAAATAAATGTATATTGAACTCGTTTTTTACATCATTCCCCACTTCCTCAAACAATATAGACTATACAGTTTACGCTGGATGATCCTGTGAAAGTATATTTATTAAGTCTCAAATCAGACGTGTATAAAAATCTATATGCAATATATCAGTATATCAAAAATAAATCAGTATATACAAATGAGCTTGTCAAATGATAGTGATAAACACCGTGACTACCTTAAGTTAGAGTACGCATGCATTGGCAAGCACATACTTTAAATACTTAATATGCGAGCCGTACCTCTAAAATGAAATATTTCACTCTGATAAAACAAGACGGTATTTTTTGTTTTGTTTTGAACCATAGATTATGGAAGGCTTTAAAATATGCATGGTCAAAATATATATATATTTAAAATGCCACGCAAATGCTCCTGGATTTAAAGTTTTAAATGGCTAATTCATAATGCTGGCAATGGTATATGAAAGTTTCGTATATGCCCTTCGCAACGAGCATTATCTACATGTACAGTGAATACTGTATGAGCAGCCTAAGGTACTTATTATTCATGCAATAGGCGCATCCATTTTAATACCGAGCTCAAATCTTCAACCAAAGCCAAGCCAGTCGCCTGACATCTACTAAAAGAGCTCCACATATACGATTGTAGAGTGAAGATAAGAAAAGCTCCGTTTGACTCAGCTTGACACGCTTGACAGACAGACAGACGAGGAAAAAGTGGAGACAATGACGAGTGGAGCGAACCAAATGATTGTGGCAAACTGACCTCTACATAATTGAGATTGATAGAGGACCACTACATGCATACGGTGATGGTGATTCAAGCTTCGCATCCTTCTTTATCCATACATAGAATTGAAGATTTGGCCGTTTTATTTCTCAGAAAGTTTTTCGAAGTCAGATGAACGAGACAAAAATACATACACGTACGCATAAAAAGAACTAGGATTTATCTCCATTAAATTGTGATAAAAATCTCGTTTTAAGATGACGGTCCCAAAAGAATATGTTTGCATATTTGCCATTTAAATCGCAACGTTTTCGTCATTGCCAAAATTGAAATTCTGATCGATTTAGGCATTATTACCCGCTTAATTCCGGTCTACAGGAGAAGATTTTTGATCAATTAAACGACCGATGGACATGTATCTTTTTTTAAGACAAAATCTGCATAACATTTCGTCCTCGACTCGCTCGAGTGAATTATTGCATTTGTGAGGGACCTGTTAATCGTTGCCGGACTAAGGGGTCCTACATTAATAAAGTTATCATAAAATTGTGTTTTTTATGAATTTACCATATAGCCTCATCAATCCCACATCCCTCCCCCCTCATCACCCTTGTTTGGATATTATTTTTATCGTTTATCAGACTTCTCGGCTCTCCCTCCTCCGCATGAAATCGTTATCATGATTTGCCGTATCTCGTGCTAGGTGGTACATGTACAACACGTATGTCTATATGTACGTGCATCGTTAGAATGGTTAGACGAATGTAAGCAGTCGTATAATAATTGTTTTCGTTGTCTTTTCTCTTAGAAATTCCGTGCGCCGAAAAAGAAGATGAAATGTATCGCCACATTAGACTGGTGCAAACCCCGACCGTGCTGCAATCATCGATGTGAAATCAATAAACGAGACAGATTATCGGAGAAATAGAGCGTAATAAAATCTTTCGTGTTATAAGAAGAGGTCTTTCTTTCGGAAAGTTACAACAATGGGGAAAATGAAAGTTATATTAGAGCGACAAAGCCTTAATAATCAAATACCCTCTAATCTGTCATTTTTGTCAAACGTGAAATAAAAATAATTTGCATAAAGCCGTTCGCAGAAAATTTAATTTTCCTGCATTCGCAAGCAGCTAAATGTCTTTAACGAAACAGAAAATAACGCTTGAAATACAGATGGATCATAAGAACAATTTGTTGTTGTTGTTTTAAAAATTCTTAATTTGCAAACACGAGTTCATGTTTGATACGGGATTTATTTTTTTAATAAAATTAAAAATGCATGGAAAAAACCTAGCATGCAACACCCCTGATGCCCATTTTTAGAGGTTTAATTGCGGGGTTACTTGCTGAATTATTTATATGCTTATTTTTATTTTAATAAACAAAAGGGACATTTTCAAATTCGATAGAACTTACATACGACCATTACTACACGGTGGCAAATAAACATAGCAACGATTTGAAGTATTTGAAGCAAAAAGTGGTTGTAATCAGTGCATAACTACGGATGGTGCAATAACTATGTAAAAGGTGGATCAAGTGAAATGAAGTGAGGAGTGTAGAGTAGCAGACGATCAAATTCTATACAAGTAAAAAAAATTCAGCAGTGATACTTTTAATTAAAAAAGGGTATTTGATTAAACTGCGTGAGGAAACTTTTATTGATGAGCGTACACTGTATTGTACAGTGCAGTTTTTTTTAGTAGGTCTTAAAACTTTGAACTTAATTTACGGATTTCTTTTAAACGATCTCCGCTTGTCCATCAACAGCAATGTTTGCTCGAAGAATGGAATTAAAGACGATCGTATCTGTTCCTTTGTGAGAAATATCAATCTATTTTACACTTTTTTGGCCAAAATATTGCCATGAAAGTGATCGTCAAATGCGTAACTCATTCACTTTTAAACCTAAGCTCATCCATCATTTATGACTGAGAGTTTTCGAAATCTCGGTTTTGCAGTCCTTCGGATAAAACGGTTAAGTAATAAAGAAATACGTGTATGTCTTTCAAGCTGCCCATGACATAAGTTGTATTGAGGTAGCAAAAACTGTTTTCATTCGAAACAATATTTATTTTATTTCCCTCTTCGTTTTATTTCTCTTTATTTCTATTTTATTTCTCTCAGATTTCGTAAACATTTTAATTTGTTTAGACTTTTCAGTGTATTTATACATGTACGTGTATATAGTGAATTATTGTAGTATATAAAGTAAACTGCCAGAGTAAATGACCGAAATAACCTTCATGATTGAAATAAATATAATTTCTATAAAATAAATGCTTTACGAATAATTACGAAGACAAACACGAATTCATGTAATTAAAAAAAACTTCTTGATAAAGGTCTGCTGAGTCATTTCGTTGCTTTCAAATGATGACGCTATCGTTTATAAACAAAATATCATTCATCAAGACGCCAAGTCGAACCTTTCACAAAGTGAACAAATAAAATAAATATTGCAAACTAATACGGGAATAAAACCTGCGTGATCTTCTAATGATGGAGGGCATAAACAGCCCGGAAACCTTTATATGTTTTATTTATGGTACCTAGTAGCCACATACATGTACATGTACATCCATCGAAA
Source organism: Rossiulus vilnensis (assembly GCA_034700785.1). NCBI lineage: Eukaryota > Metazoa > Arthropoda > Diplopoda > Julida > Julidae > Rossiulus > Rossiulus vilnensis. The sequence continues at coordinate 4,818 of JAQIXS010006814.1, read as the reverse complement.
CGTCAAATTTCTTTTCAAAATGTTTATCCACTCCAGCCCATGTTAATTGTTTTTTTAAATAAAACAGCTATTTGAAAGTGGTCGAAATTTTGTGATGGTGTTTATTTTAAAGTCATTAAATTAAAACTGATGACGAAAAAGCTAATCTCTTTGTGTAATAGGCGAACGTCCATACACAAAAATATCCTACATTGTAGTGGTCGTTATTTGCTGACCCACACTCATACTCACATCCTACTGGTCATTGAACATCCAATTTGTACGAAACAACCATCCCCTTCCAGCGTCTTCAGTGTTCCATGAAAGGACCCTAAAAGTGTTTTATCCGTGCGCACTTTAAAGTTCAAACCATGAGCATTTCTTGTTGATTTTTTTCTCTTTGCCAGCTGGAACTTCAAATGTGTATACATGCACAATTCTATATACACTGTGTACCATAAACAAAACAAAAGTCTTTCGAATACTCATTTTTATTATTTTCTGCAAAGATTAATGCTAAGAGATAGGCTATTATAGTTTTTCTATATTCAAGCCGATGTATCCGTTATAGCAAATTTGAACATATTGTAAAACAGCACGCCATTCCACCCGCTTATCTTAGAATAAAATGAGTATATCTTTCGATCCATACAGTCAAATGGTTGTCCTCTTTACGGCTTTTAACTGTCCCTTAATACGACCAGATTCCAAATGGTCGTTCAATTCTATTAACTATTACGATCGAAAGAGTCATCTCAATTTAATAAAGCAGTAAGGACAGGTAATATCACGACTAATTTAAAGCACCGCACACATAAAAACGTCTGTTTACAAAAAAATAAGACCAATAACGAAATAATCGATAAACAGCTATCTCGACTGCTGCTTAACCTTGGCTCATAATAAGCAAAATTACTTTTTGGTTCCTGAAGCAGTTTACGAACGAACAAGAAGAGCAGCCATTTTCTTAATTAAAATATAGAGTGTTAGAGATACGAGCTCGTACAACAATATACTGTGAATATTCCATAAGTGGGTATACAATGTATTACATGTTAATACAGTACATATACATTGTAAAATACGACTCGTAAACATATGGAACAACTTTAAAGTGTAAAGCAGTTGTTTTTTTATTCAGTAACTGTCGTCCTCCACTTTGAGGAATGATTGAGGTCAGAAAAAAGAAATTCTGGTGAAAAACGACCGAAAATAGTGACGAAAAGGTCACAAATTATTGCAAGCGCACCAGCTGAATGCACGATTTAGTCCATGGTCATCGCATAAAAAAAAGTTTGCAATTCGTGTCCAAAAATAAAAGAGCGTTAAGGCGAGTTGGCCACAATCGTTACGCTGATTCTTCAAAGTTTTTTCTTTTTTAGTTTCTTTTTTAATCTATGACCTCCTTTCGAAAGTCCTCCACGATCCATATCGGCTAAACTACAGTATACAGTTGGTAATTACGTTTACAAATCCAACAGATAATGAAACATGTATATTTCCATAAAATGACAATCTTAAAGAAACCATTGGCGGCGGTCATAAGAAGAAAGTACCCAACTTTACATAATTTTGATTTCAACGTCTATCAATTAATTGCAAAGAAGAAATAGCCATCGGAAGTTCATGTAATGTGTTTCGGGTTTGGAACTAAAAGACAAAATATTGTAAAACGCAAATTCCATTTGGCTAATTTTATCGGCATGGGATATTTCCAAGAGAACTAATGTGCATGTTCCTTACATAAACACTGATTTAATTGTGGCTTTTTTACCATATCCAAAGTATTATATGTTATACCCATCATTGCCCAATTGCTAATATTCAAAGCATGCAGTTGCTTAAGTTAACTCCGTTTATCAATGGAAGGACAATTGAATTCTTCAGTTCATGCCAATATATCACATTTTCCCGTCTTCTTGCCAGAAAAAATGCTGACTTATACTTAGTTGAAACAATAAGATCAAGGATGTTAACTACCATTGGAGAGAGGACTAGAGCCAAATCTACGTGGAAGCAATATCGTCTATTGTAATCGCTTACGAATGATTTCACATTAGCTCGTTGAAAATAGTTTTGAAAGAATCCAAGAAATAGCCTACATCGAGTTTAATTTTAAAATTAATATCAATATAAAATTACGTCACAGGAAAGAACGAATAGCTTGATGATTGAATAGCGTTAATAAAGAAATATGTATGAAATGGATGGGAAGGACATACATGCATATGCATGTAAGTTTATCTGTCTTTCCTGTAAAGAAAATTCGATGAACGAGTTCACCAAATCTTGGAGCATTTAATGTAAACATCTTTACACACAATAAGACTTTCGTCCATGAAATAAGATAAGTCATGTTTATATCCAAAAATACGAGCGCATTTTGATTAAGTTAAAACATTTTCTCATATCATATCAACTCGAAATAAGATGCATCTTTTATTTATAATGAACTTTGCGAAAGACAAACCATGTCTTAAAAATAATTATTGCGATTTTGATAGGTTTAATGATTTCGGGCAAAACTTAAGTTACAGAGGAAAAAATGAACTTTTATCGTGCATATACATGTACATGTAGGGCCTACATGCATGTGGATATAGATATGCTGTATAAATGTGTTTTGTCACTGTTAATGTCAATCGAAATTAGAATTTAAATGGAATGACATGGCTAACATTTCAAATTCAATAACATATGAACACAACGTTTTGTAGCCTAAATCGTTTGTGAAATAATTAGTTTTTTCCATTTTTTTTGTTTAAATGCGGACTAAAATCCGTCACTTGCGATAGGTCAACAAAATTACCTTATTAATGACCTCGTTTATCAAAAACAGATGTTTTAATTATCATTCACTTCGTAACGTTATCAAAATTTCTATAAACATTTCATGGCAATTGCCCTTCAATGAATTATTTCTGCTTGAGGTTTTCAAATGATTTAATCACAATTCGTATAAAAAGCAGTCTAACATGCTCTTTAGTATTACTTTTTCCAACGAGCTGTGCAATATGGCGACTAATTTAAAGGGTTTGCACAATAGATTGAACTATGCATGTTTTTGTACTTGATTACAACTTGGCTGTGCAAGGTTTCTCTGTTATGATACAATATTTATACATTGTAAAGCACAAACCAGTAATTACCACCATATAAAAATTTGGACTTTAAGGTTTAATACGCAACGTATACGTTCCCTATTATTTCAAGTGACCAATTAATTCAATTTTTTTAAAAAAATAATTCAACCTGAAAAAATTCCTAAATGAATTTTTCGAAGGCAAGAAAAACCCATGTTCGGAGGTTATAACGGAACCTTCAGTATTGCGCTTTCACGATAACCTTGTCACATGATATGCATTTGCATCTACATGCACATGTATATACTGCGTTATTTATGGAATATATCCCATAGTAGCCAAAATCATTAATGTCGAAGACATTGTAATACATTTTTCTCAGTGTCTATTGAACTGTTTATTTTAAATACATGTGCAGGCATTCTTCTAAAACATAATAATGAAAAGATGAAATTAAAAAGAATAATTAAGGGGGGGGGAACTCACGTTGTACATGTAGATGTACGTGCGCGAAACTATTTTGGGTATGCCAAAGCGCACGCATGTCTTTTGTTTGAAGAGGTCTTCCGTTGATTATTATTGCCCATCAATTCTTTGCACGTCTAGGCGCGAAATGAATCATCCATTGTTTTCTTTTTCGCGTAATTAAATACGTCTTCATTAACTGGTAACTCGTTCGCATTAAACGCATCCTGACAACTAAACGAGTATTTCAACTTGAATTGGTGAGGGAAAACTTGCGGGCTTCACATTTTTATTGTTTATTAAACTACTACGAAACAGATTGGATGCCAAGTTGACCTGGTTAAGTAATACGATTGAAGATAACACTGTAAAAACAATTGTCTTAAATTAAGTCTTAAAACAAAACGTTTTCTCCTTTAAGCCTTCAATACACCACATACCACAACGATCAAAAGATCACCTCTGCCCATAGTTGTAGATCTAAAAATATGAAAAGTTGATACGCTATACTAAAATATTGCAATAGGGAAACTTACCTTCTATAGCGGCCACGACAAAATGTGAAATTTTCATTGATTAGATGAAAAATGATATCAAAAACTTACGCACTAAAATTTTTACTTTATTTATTTTTTATGATTATTATTATTTTTGTACATGGTTTGAAAAAAAGGTATTGAGAAGAATCTGACGTAACGTTTATATTGATTTAAAAGAAACATTCAGGAGTATTTAGAGAAACTAATAATAATTTTTATTTCTTCTTACCCTGCTGACAGCGGTTTTTTTTTAAATAACAGAAAATATAAATCATTCGTTTTTGACGAAACGAGACAAACATCACGTTAATGCACGATAAACTATAGTATTTTTATACTAGCGTTACTTTTTTTATTTCATGGAATTTCATGGAACTGTACAAGACGGCTTCACGTTTTGTGAACAGAAGAGCTCGTAGAACCACTCCGTTTCGTAGGGGGAAAAACAATGCATTTATCCGAGTTGAACAAAGGATTGAGGATGAGACGCGCTGTGAGTATTAAAGCTGAAGAAGCATTGCATATACAATGAGCGTGTACAAATATTAAGAGAAAAATAGACGTACCCACAATTTTCAGTAGCCTACACTGCGCATGTACAAGTATAGCAATCGGTCGAAGAAAAGATAACTCGGTTTACCATATGGCTGAAGTTAACGATCAATTTAGTCAAGATGCAACGAAGACCGCCTCATGTTGCGGATTAACGTCGGTGGAGGCCGCTGCATGCTGTAGTCGTTACCCAGCATGCA
>JAQIXS010006813.1:0-10081 GCA_034700785.1 Rossiulus vilnensis | reverse complement strand
CTAATTTTAACGAGTACACGTAAAAGTCTGAAAATGCATTTTAAAATGTATTAGAAATCGAAATGTATTTTAAAATATATTTGCAATGCATTTCACTAAATGAAATGCATTTTAAAATGCATTTCAAATACATTTCCCTTGCATATGGGTAAAAATGTAATTTCGTTCTGATAGTAAAATTTCAAGTTGTTCATTGCTTACATTTCCACTAACCAAAACGTCATTTCAAAATCACTTTAAGAGTGTGTTCGTGAAATATCGCACACCCCGTGCAACTGAAGATATTGTTGATCATGGAAATCTTGTAACAAAGGCAATTTTTTTTGTCAGAAAATGATTGGTAAGAAAATGCACAGAAGCGTTCGAAAACATGCTGGTCAGCTTAAACATTTCTAAGCGCCAGGTTTTAAGACAGGACAGACCTTGGCCTAAAAATTACGGCACCGGTACTCCGTGCTTACCATAACTGAAAACGAATTTCAGCTATGATGTTTTTTTTCTCAACAGCACACAAAGATTTCCATGCGAAGAATGGCAGCGATTCATTATTGTTGAAAATCACCATTTCAAAACTGTAAGCGTAGATTCGGAAAAAAAAATACATTTCCATCAAGAATTTTTAATGCGCCAGAAATAATTTGTCCCAATTGCATTTCCAATTTCACCAACTTGCTGCCAACTAACAAACTGTTTGTGAGCGTACGTGCCACCTCGTGATGGACAGCTTAAAAAAAAAAAACTAAACGAGGAAGTGTGCCATTGACATGGGTGTACTTCGTGAATGTTAAATTTATATCACATGAAGTGAATTATGAATAAGGTGAAAACAGTATTGCATTCCTTCTAAAAATTTACGTTAGCCCTTACTGATCTATACCTCCTTCAATTCACTACATGGCTCAGATTATGTGGCAATATACAGACGAACATAGGAAACCATAAACCTATTTTCATTAAACTAAATACCATAACCGCATTTTCAACCACGATGGCGAATAGACACAGACATTGAAAGACATTTCGCGCGGTTATGACAGCAGCTGCAGCTCTAAATCACAGACGTATCTGGGTCTAGTTTATAATATTATGAGCCGTACATCATAATCAGATAAATGCAAATGCATTGGATTTTCAAAGGATTTCCTCGCATCTGAGCATGCTCTATTAAACCGTAGAATTTCACGCGTAATATCACTCGTCATTAATACCCATCATCAGATCTGCATAATAAAAGTTATTTATAAACGAGAGAGTAACAAGATGGCTCCCATAAATCCCCTCATATATATAGAGAGAGAGCAAAAAAATGGACGACCTACATAGGAGAATTATAACCAGCTTAAAGGTGATTTTAGCTGCTTTTCAAAGCAACTCTTTTTTAATGTGGGACGGCGCATACACGTATTGTATTTATTCGTATTCTGGCAAACACGTAGCTGTGTGTCCTTTGTTATGCATTGATTTTTCGAGGGAATTGTAGCACACTCATTCTCGATTTCATTGTTAAATGGATTTCCTTTCCTTCACGAAAATATTCATAAGATGTTTTGGTGTCTACTAGTTATGAAAGGATTGAAAGAATATTTCAAAGGAATCCACTTTATCATTGATGGAAAAATCCTTGCAATTCATGAATATGTGCATTAGTCCTCCAACGAAATTGACATAGGCCTACAACTAAATCAGTGGTTTGGGCAATGAAGTTGATAGAAATCACCAAATTAACCTTGATCGGAATGACCAGGACGACAGAAGAAATACTAAAATATTAATTTACATTATGGTATATACAGGGATTCCATTTTACTCGTGAGTTTCACTTTTTCATAGTTTATGCATCAAAAGTACCAAATTGTTTATATTACAAGAATATAAAACGTACAAAAAAGATTCTAAAAACTAGAGTTGTAAGGTGAAGTATGAGATAATCTAGGATAGTTTTTGTGGTGTTCTATCCAACATCAATAGTTCACGCTAAGAAATAAAAGAGTGTGCAGATAATACAATTGACAAGAACACACTTTTAAGTGCAATCCCAGATTCTTTCTGACATTTCTAGCTGCTAGGTTTTGCAATCCTTTTTTTCTCTTGAAGGGAAGTGCAATTTCCTCGGTCATTCCACCCTGCTTCCTTAATATCAATCTCGAGCAAAGAGAACTGATGCCAGCATTTCCGATACGGCTAGTCTGTTTGATGTCTTGTCCACGAACTCCACATATTCCACTCGATCATTGACGTCACTGCAAGGTGATTCTTTGTGCGAGTTTCGTAACACGATCGATTTTATGAATTTCTAGCTACTTGACAGGAGAGAAAAAGATCCTCGTTCGAATCAGTCTCTGTAATGCAATCCAAGCAATTCGCATATTTTCACGACGAGTGTTATCCTATTCATACTAAACCACTCTTAAGAACACAAAAGTGCAGATCGATTGGCATTTAATGTCATCAGCACACGACACGCACCAGTGGGGTTATCTGCGGAAATGCAGAGTTGCGCAGATTCTGGAGCCTGGACGTGTTCAGTAGACCAAACACAAGCGCCAATTTCATGCCATGAAAAACACGAAACCTATCTTAACACAGTAGAATAATATCTTCACATTTCAGAAATAAAAACAGATTTGTAAATAAATGCCAGTTGTCGAATGTGAATCCTTCCTAGTCTGAGTGTCTGACCCACATTTCGAACAATCAACAAAGTTTTGAAATGAAAATATGGCAGTAAGGCTGCGTTTCAATTTGAGAGATGAAAGCAATAGTAACCATCGAGAGTAATCTCAAATGGTCTGTCCAACTGAGTCTTTTTCTATCGTGAGTTTGAGCAGAGAGTTAAATGGCGACATTTTACTCTCAGGACAGTTTCCACTGGGTGTTTTGAGTGGTAGTTCATCAGATGCAGAAATAACGTATGCACCTAGAGTTTACACCGGAAATCTGGAATAGACTAAGCTCGAGCTCGTCCACTCATGTCGTTAATTTTACGTGAGAGCACTCAACTATTCGAAACAGGTCGTAGCTGTGAGAGTCACTTCCCGAAAGCCAAAAATACATCTGACGTCAGCACTTGCGAGTTTTCGCTCTCACCTCTCAAATGGGCCTCTCAAATTGATCCCGAAGTGAAATTTTATTCTTTTTTACATAAACGCGAGACACACTAACAGTTGCAAACATTTTGAGAATTTCTGAACCAAAAACATTTGTGTAATGGTTTTCCTTATCATTAATATTATTATTTATTATCACTGGAACAACGTACAAAAAAGGGTATTTCAATTTTTTTATTTTACATCCATTAGTCTGCCGATCGTTTTAATAGGCATAGAAGGATTGCGTGCTTTTCTCCTACTCGGTCTCTCACAATTTTAAAATAAACGAACATGGCGAATGGCGTTTACTTACTAGGCTATGCACCTTCAGCAATGCCGTCGTCATTATAAATTTAGAATAACATTGCATGTAAACCTACACTGTCTCAACCTGTGCGTGGTCGGCGTAGTTAGGACAACTATATGTTCGTGTATATAAACAGCCTCATTGCTTGCATTAAAACCTCGACATCAGTATGCACTGAATAACGAATAGTTATTGGGCGGATGCTTTTAAAATTGCTCCATCTCCATTGTTAAAGTAAACACGAGAAACATGCATCTGCCACCCACAGTGAAAAGAAATGGATCCAGGACTGTTTGGAAGAAGCCCGGAAGAAAATTGGAACGTTGCTACCATATGCAATCGATTGAAATGGATACAGTGCAAAAATGAGGGAGGGAGGCGAATGCACTGCGGATGAATCCTCCAATTTGAAGACGTTAACTGTGAAACACCGCCAAATTCATTTGACAAGATAATGCAGAAAAGCAAGAAAGACAATGAAAAACGAGGTGCAGCGACTTCCTTGCCCGAACGGTTGTGTCAATCAAACTGATGCGGCTCAGTTAACGTGACACATTTTAAGTTCGGTTTTAATTTGATTGGTTCGCGCGCACGTTTCATATCAGCAAACCGAAGAAAGACATCCGAAAAATAAACGCCTTGGGGAAAAAAAGTTTCCTTATGGAAACGGCAGAATTGTTTTTGTCAGCCACAGCACCAGGGCTCCCACAGCAACAGTCAAAATCCCCTTACTTTCTCTGGTGTTCCCGGTAATAAATTGTATTGTTGCTGACCCGCAGGGCTTCCCCATCGACCAATAAGAAGGGAAAAGAACCTGCTTTTGAATATAAATACGTGCACTTTTTAATAAAAACTGACCAGGAATATACACAACGTCAAAGTATTTAAGAATGCGCTTTTTTAATTTGGCTTTGCAAAACGACATTCAGATTCCACTCATACATCAAATATTTGATGTTCCGAATTTAGTTTTAACTTGGCAAATTGCGCAATTTGTACATATAAGGCAGCTGATTTCTCAATCATCTCAGCTTTCAATGTCTGCTTATCCTCTCACTTTTCCAGATTTGACAGGCTATACATTTTATTTTCTACTGACCTTTAAGGCTTCCCAATCAACCAATAACGAGTGAAAAGAGCCTACTTTTGACTAATTAATTTTTACACAGCTGACTAGGACAATAATTCATGCATTTCTGCGATGAATGTATACAATAAAGGATTTTATGCAACATCAGAGTATCTAAGAATTCACTTTTAAATTTGGGCTGTACAAAACGTTATTCAGATTCCACTCAATCACTAAGTTCGTGATGCTCCGAATTTAGGCCTAGTTCAATTTGGCAAACTTCGCAAATTTGTTAATGGAAGGCATCCGATTTTTCATATTCGGTTCAGTTCTCAATTTCTGCTTCCGTTAACGTTCACTCAGATTAGTGGCTGCCATTTTTGTCTTGTTCTTTGGGGAAATTAACATCCACGCATGATTCCATGAGAGAAATGAAGTCAAATCGAAGGAATCGATCCACCATACCGGGATTTTCTTCATTACGCAAAAGGGGCCATAATCGATGTAACTTTGAAATTATGATTCAAAGTAAGGAAATCCCCAGACTGGTTGACAATTGTTTAAAAAACTGCCCTGATCGTCCCAGGCTTCCCAGGCCGGTTGAGAACCCTTACAAGTTCTGCAGCCACAATTCAAACTGGGTAAAATTTTCTGTTCAAAGGGATTTGGGGGATAGCTTTGATAATGACAAGGTTTAACCAGCAGTGTTCTCTGTTGGCAGTTTAAGCAAATCAAAGGGTGCACCTCCTCTTGAAATGTTTTAGGACCAGGGATCCATCTATCCTTTGGAAAGCATTTATTGTTTTTGTTGTTTTGGTAAGTTAGGCGGCTGTCCAGAGACGATTTACTAAACGTCTGCATGGCATGCACGACTTTTCTTACCGGGAGAGCCGGGGGGGCTGAGAGTTTGGAGATCAGAAGGCTGAGAGCCGACCTTCGAGCCTGTTACAAGTACCTTGATGGCCTACCTTTTATACATGTTCCAAACTATTTCTTCGTCCACGATTACACCGGTACGTCGTGGTCATTCTAAGAAATTACTTGGGCCACGTCTAACAGCAACTGTCGTCATTTGTTACTTTTCTGCGCGAGTAGGCAGAGTTAGGAATATGCTTCCAGTCAATTTTCTTTTAAGTTAAATCTCTTAAGTGAAGTTACATGTAGCTTGCACACTTTTGTATAGTTTAATTATACGACTTTAATTCTGGATTTTATTAATTTATTAATTGATTGTATGGCTATGTATACGTGCTTTTGTCACAAGCCTTCACTGCCCATTTCTTTTTACAATAAACTCATTATTATCATTACCACGCACATTTAAGTTGCACCAAAACGCGTGTGGTCCAGAAGTTTCATGCCACAACGTGTGCTCGCAATTTGGGGCACGCATATGCCACATTCAATGGAGATAAACATCGCGTAGCCCAAAACCCAGCACGCATGCGATTGATTTGAGTGAATCGCCGATTTCCCATCGATTACGCCACTTCCTCGCTTATCACGCCGCAATTAAGCCAAGTATTCACGTGCAAGTGGCGCAAAAATGGCGGCCTATCTCATCATCTGATTCATTAAGCAAAGTGCGTGCCAATAAAACTTCCTTTCCCGAAGATAAACAGCCGAAACTGCATACCAAATCACGATACGGACTATAACCCGGGCGTTCGGAACGTCCCCTGGCAGACCCATAAACCGAGGCGGATGTTCGGATCCATGTGGGTCACATCGCAAAAGCGTCACAAAAGCCGAATATTAATAAGGCGTTTGGCCGGCCATAATGCCCCAAACCGATATCATGAAGGCTGCATTGTCCACGGCACAAAGCCTGTTAGTTGCGTTTTGTTTCCTCGACTCCAGACGCATGGTCAACGACCTGGAATCGCTCAACAGGCCTGCATTCAGGATGTTTTCACTCGATGGCGTTCACAGGTTACGTACCCATGCAAGCGAGTAATAAGCATAAAGGCAATCGCGATTCGGAGGACGTGCTCGAAATAATGGGCATGCCGGCCCCTCCCAGCGATTCAATTAGCCGTATTTTGGCGTTTATAGCCAAGCATTTTCAACCAGGCGTTGGGCGCCTCGTTCATCCCGCCAACGTTTAGATTTATTGGAAAGGCCGTAAAGGCCTGAGTAACGATTGTTTAACTTCTCAGCTGATGAATACAAGACGAGTGGCGTTCAGCCGTTGCGCCGAGTTGTTACCCGCGCCGGGTTCACGGGTAGAAACCGAGCGGAAACCCGGCAGTTGTTTCGTGAAAATGCGAGCGATTTTAAACTGGTGTTGATAGACTCGCGATGGAGAGAACGGGAAAGATAAACTGAATCCGAGAAAAGAATTGGGGCCAGTGCACTTTGAAATAGTTGAACACATCGCAAAACTTCAAGTTGAAAAGAAAGTTTGAAGTTTGAAGGATACGAAGTCTGATTGTGCCAATCTTGAACTCGTCCGTCCACTGGTGTCGTTCATTTTAGCTGAGAGCACGATTGACTTCACCCAACTATTCAAAACGGGTTGTAATTGGGAGAGTTACTTCATGAGAGACACGTGTGCTCTGTTGTTGCAATCGTGTCCGATTGCAATCTCAGTACCATATCCACTTGCAAGTTTCAACCAGCGAGAGGTACTACCGCTCTCACCTCTCAGCCTTCTGCGCACATGATGCCGCTGTTTTGAAACGGAAAATGCAGATGAAATGCTGGGTGTTCATTTGAGAGGTGAGATCGATAGTAGCCAATAGCCAACTAGCGTAATCGCAGAGGTAAGTGTTTGTCTCTCGTGAGGTTAAGTCAAGTTGAGCGGAGAATGATGGAAAACGCATCGTTAACTTTCAAAACTTTTTGATCTTTAGCGAACAATTGTTCATAGGCCATCCGATAGAGCGAGAAATATCAATAGAGACGGAATATGCATTGGGAAATGTAGACCGGAAATCTAATTATGCCAAGCCTCAGTTCCAATCATTTCGTTCGTTCTGTTTGTGCTGAGAGCTATCGAGTGTATCTGAAGTCATTTGTGACTCTCAACACAAATAGATCACTTGAGAGCTGTGTGGTCTGTATTGCGGAAGTAACTCATCGATAACACACTCGCAGCAAAAAATTGAGAGTTCATGTACAAATGATAAGGAATACAAGCACAAATTATAGAAATGGATTTATGAAAGGAATAGTAGACTGCATGCTAAATATTCATTTAAGGTGCAGTGCATTTTATGAACAAAATAAAAACAACAAAGCCTTATGGGAGGTTCATATTGGTGAACCGTATAAATGGTTCTCACAATAGTGATGTTGTATTCAATACTTCTTTTGTATCAGAGCAATGAACGTAAATGATAAAAACATTTTTTTGCATTTGTTAAACCGTAAAATGTCCCGGTTAATTGAGGAAACGAAATAATGGTTTAATTCTCCCGGTTTGAGGTAAATAAATTAAGTTCTACTTTCGACCCAACCGAAAGTGACATCATTGGCGGTTAGTTAATAGATACCTACTGTTTAAAAAAAACGTTACGTGTACGTGTTTTGTAAGCTCGACCCAAAAGGATACCCAAACATGCAAAAAATTAAACATTTTTCTCTTCAAATGTTTACTGTAAGTTCTAAACTTATTTTTTCCCCGTGTAAAAGCAGTCGTCCGCTAGGGTCCGCATTACGTTTTATGATTTGAACATATCCCATATACATGCATTTATAGCAACAATTAATAACCTGTAAATGTGCTACGAAGAAAACCGTTACGCAACCCCTGAAAGCGAGAAACGAGCATCGAAATGGTTTTTCAAGTTTTTTTTTCTTCAAATAAACAAACGGGACATTTTCAAATCACAACAAAATATTACCCTAGTGGACAACCGATCCTACACGGGAAAAAAAATTAAATCTAGCAATTACAATAAGTATTAGAAGCAAAAATGTGCATTATCCTTTTGGGGTTCGACAAACACAATCTTCCTTGGATGTTTCGTGGTCAGAACCATTATCCAATTTCGTTTCTTTTCTGGCGGGAATTCCATTACTTAGCACCCGTGTTCATAAATCGCTGAAACGTGTCATTTTGGTGGGCTGCAGAGCACCTTGGATGCCGGAGTGAGGTGATGAAAATGGGTTCCATCAGTAATTCGGTGTCAATTGAAAATCGCCTGGAGTGCCCGTTAGGCTCGATAAGTCGCGTTTGAAGTGGCAGGCGAAAAGATCCTTCGCGAGATCCTCTTTGCAGTAATCGTTCGCGAAACGGCTGATGACTCGGAGAACTCCGCTTCTGAACTGGAAAAAATCGATTCGGCAACGAGATTATTTGCCATCGCAAAACGCCGCCAGGGCTCGCAACCCGCGAGGGAGAAAACACATTTGTAAACCCGCAATTCAAATCGATGGAAATGCCACGCGTGTATCCAGCTGAAATCCAGGGGGAGAAGCGCACAGACAGTAGTCGATATCAGAGACCCAGGCCACGTCCAGATCTAGCAGATCCAGGAGGATGGGCAATCACGTGCTGCACCGAAGCATCGTGGGTTTGCCAACCTCGAGTGAACGTACACAAAAAATAGTTCCAGATTACATAACGCGAACAAAGACCTTAAAGATATTCGATATTACTCATAATCACTGTTTAATTTATTTTTTATCGTGTAGAATTTGGTCGTCCTCTGTTGTCTTCCACATTTCACGTAATTTTAAAATGGCATATTAAGGGCCGCTTGCACCGTTGTAGGTTAAATGAAAGGTTAGATAACCTGGGGTTACCTGTAACCACAAGTTAACCTAAGGGTTAATGGGTTTTGCTGCACCATTTTACTCCAGGGGTTTTAACCCAAGGTATGCATGTAGATAGCCATGTTGCAGCTAGGAATTCTGGAAAAATTGCATTATATTACAAACCTCAGGTTAACCCTGCCTATTAGCTGGGTTAAGGTTAACCCATGGCTAACTGCCAACCTGCTGTGGTACAATGCTTTACATTAGTTAACCAGAGGTTTACCTTGGGTTTGGCTTAACCTTTGTTGGTGCAACCGGCCATAAGTCACACAAAAATAAATTAACTTGCAAAATCTTCAAATAGAACCTCCGAAAACTGGGTATTCCAGCTGTTTTATTGCTTGAAACGTAATGCACCATTTTTAAATTATTTGAAATGTGGAAGAAAACAAAAGGACGACTAAGTCTACATGGTGAACAATGCAATAGTCATAAAAAATAATTCGTGCAAAACTGTAGAACAAATTGTATTGATAAATTTGCGAGTCCACTTGCGAGTTTGAGCTATCGAGAGGTTACTGTCACTCTCCGCCCCAGATCTGCGAGAGAACGACACTTTTGATACACTCCGTAAAGCGAAAAAATGAAATCCCCGCACAAAAGCGCTTCCAAAGTAAACAAATTACAATAAAATTTGGAAAGCCGATTTGCAATAACCATAAAGTCAAGACGCAGCGATGCACTTTCCTTTGATGGCTGGAGACGGAATATGAAGCCCAAGAGATCCAATCTTTCTGGAACTTAAGTACAGATCACACTGATGACATTTCAATTACATATACAGTGAAAGCTCGATAACTCGACTTCCTATAAATAGAATAATACGCTAACTCGAACTTTTAATCAAGTCCC
>JAQIXS010006812.1:0-10081 GCA_034700785.1 Rossiulus vilnensis | reverse complement strand
CACTCCTGTTCAGCACTTCTTTTCTGCACCAATCATCGCAAGATACGTGAAAATCGTGCCAACCGAATGGAAAAATTGGATTTCAATGCGGTTAGAAATATTAGGATGTCCATCAAGAGAAGAGTCGGGTAAGAACAAAAAAGCGCTTTTAAACGCTTATACAACTGCACTCTGCAGTCAGTGATATTATAGTCATTAGTCTATAACGAAAGCAAACGAAATTACGCAAATGCAGCGCTGCTTCCATTCTTACGACATTTGAGCAAGGAATTAAACTAAACAGACACAAAATGTCTCAATTAACTGTCAATGTAATAGAAAACCGTTTTGTTTTCCAGCAACGGAAAGATGCTACAGTTATGGACCCTGGCTGAGTCTTCACATGCCAATTCCTGGCTCTCCAGGAGATATCGAACCCATCGATGAAGTCATCGATAAATCAAAACTCTGCAACAATCCAGCAAAAATAGAGTGCAGGGAGATCGTCTCTGGAACCCTTTATGACAAAGTGAATCAGGTAGTCACATGTGATCTTTATCAAGGTCTTACGTGCCTGAACGATGAACAGGCAACGGGTCACTATTGCTATAATTACGAAGTTCGGATTGCTTGTTGGACCTGCGAAGTTACGACTGGTAAGTTGTAAGAAGGTTAGAAATGCCGTTGAAATTACTCGCGTACATGTACAATGTACGTTGTCTTATCTATTGTCCATATATTGTCAGAACTTACCGGTGCATCCCCGCCACCGGTTGCCCTATGTCCTGAAGTCACTGAAAACATGGCTTCGTTTTGCCCCAACTCGTGTCCACCAGGACTGTTCTGTAATGGTCAAGAGTGCGTCGACCCAATAACTTGTCCATGCGTAAGGGATGGAACAATTTTTAAGGTAACTGTAAATTATTCAACCGACATTTTGTTTTTAAATTTAAAACTCTACTAAAACTTATGGACAACTTAATTGAACAGCCTGGAGAACGAATCGAAACGACGAGCTGCGAGGAATGCACTTGCGGGCTGCAAGGGTTTTCGTATTGCGTTAACAAAACGTGTCCAGTCTGCCATTACGTAAGCAAGATTTTATGATTGTATTGTTGAATTGCTCGTCCATGTTTTAAAATATTTTTACCTTCGTAAGGAAATGTTCGATAACAAAATTAAATCGTACAGAAACGAGTAAATTGAAGCTGCAGAAAACGACGCATTATCAGTACGCTGTAACAGTTTCTTAGCAAGAACGAATTTGGTTCACGCGTTTGTTATCCGTCAATTTTGACATCGCATATTATATTTTCATCAGTTGTATAAGTGAATTTTTATTTATTAATTTAAGGGGTTGGAAGGAACGCTAAATGATCAATGTCAGTGTAACTGCAAAACGTGCGGGACAGGGGAAATACTCTGTCCAACAAATCAATACTGTTTAGCGGAACATTTGTGGTGTGATGGAATTGTTGACTGTCCAGACGATGAGAGAGATTGCCACTACAGTGAGTTAAATGTTTCCTAATCCATTTAACATAGCCCTACAGTAAGTACAGTGTAGTAATTGTCAAGCTATTTGATTCATAAAATCAAAATGCTTCTTCATATAGGCACATCGCTCACAATGGTCACTGAGGTACCAACGCGTTGTCCATCTCAGCCCATTCCGAATTGTAAATCAAATGAAGAACTTACGCTCCAAAATCCTTCAGATCCGTGTCCATCATACACTTGCAGTAATTAGAATTTAATCATTTTTTATTCAAGTTTCAATAGTACAATGCAATTGTGCACAGATTAATATTAATTCTGAATGACTGTACAACGACCGTTGATGTTCAGTGATTCACGATTCATCATCAATGATTGGTTCACGCATATTACATCCTGTGATTGAACATTGACCATGATTTGTAATGGTGCACAATCGTTATAGAATGCCCACTACATGCACAAACAATATTCAAAATGTTAGCATGTACATGTATAGTATTGTTATGACAGCGTGTCTTTTTTTCTTCAATTTTAGGCCCCATTATACAAGATTCGACAGAAACTCCTCCAACGACACCAATCCCAATCCCAAGTAATTACGTTTTTGCAACTACTTTTAATTCTTATTCAAAATAAAGAAATTTGCGTGATACTGAGCTAGCTAGTTGCATTCAGCCATTCAGCACTTCTGCCAGATGAACAGCAATTACTTTAAAACGTTTGACGGGCTTGACTACCAATATGACATTTGCCACCACATTGTCATTCAGGAGAAAGAAAACAAAAAGTTTAACATCACAGGTTAAAAAAACGTATCTTAACTAACCTACGGTAGAATTTTCAATGAAAAATCGCACTGATCATGAAAATTAATGCACCGTCGTTTAACTATAGTCACGAAGAGTTGTCAAAACGTAACTACCCAGTGCACACGGTCTCTGATCGTAACACAAGAAGACCAGCGGATAGAAGTCAACCAAGGTTTAGAAGTTGCTCTTAACAACCTGAAATACACAGATTCCCAATTAACGAAATTGGCAAGGAGATTTACGGATTTAACGGCCAAAATAATTGGAGATTCAGTCATCATAAATTCTCCCAAATACGGTTTCGAGGTCAGCTGGAACTCAGAAGGAAATGCTCGATTCGGAGTACGTAAAGTAGAAACCTTTATCTCACAACCCTCTATAGTAGTGGACACAAATGAAAACATTCGTTAAAATAATTGGCAGGTAACCTCAGATTTGGTGAACAAGATTCATGGACTGTGCGGCTATTTCAATTTAAATCAAGAAGATGATAAAGCAACTCCAGATGGTAATACTGTACAGACAGTCA
Source organism: Rossiulus vilnensis (assembly GCA_034700785.1). NCBI lineage: Eukaryota > Metazoa > Arthropoda > Diplopoda > Julida > Julidae > Rossiulus > Rossiulus vilnensis. The sequence goes on along the minus strand of JAQIXS010006812.1, from coordinate 7,264 downwards.
CGGATTTTGGGGACAGTTGGAGCGTAGGTGCCCGGGAAAATTGCACTCCCCTCGCTTGTCCAGCAGACGTTCTTGCAGAAGCTATGGCAGCTTGTCACGAATTGCGGTAAGTGACGCGACAACCTTTAGTTAAAGAGTCTTCAGTTGGTCAGAGGTTCCATCTCCGCACGATATACTAACATTTCCAGCAAAATAATTGCATAAACGGCTTATTGGATGGCTACCCCCAACGAACTTACGTTATAAGTAGAGTAAGCTATATATGTATACTAAAAATACTGCATCCGTTACTGCAGTCGTACTAATGCTAATGGAGAAGGAAGAGGCCGAAAAGTTTCTTTGTCTTCTGACCGAATTCCTCTTAGGTGTACAGAAAAGGGGCCTTAGACAAGTTCTGCATAGCCCACGCATGGCTAGAGATGATGCAATTTGGCCAGCATGGACCATGTTCATGGGCCTACAGTCAGTGTGTAATAAACACGTATCTAACCATGGTCTACGAAGGAAAAACTGGCATTCTACAGGTACTTCTATAGTAAATGACTGATTTCTGGATTTCTGTTTTATTATTTAGGAAAGCTCCTTTCGACTCGTGCAATGACATCGTAGACCCCAGTTACCACATTCAAGTGTGTGTAGCATCAATTTGCGAATGTCTGACAAACACGAACCATACTGATAAGGAATGTCGCTGCAAAGCTTACCTGCCCTACGTAGAGGCGTGCGAAATGAAAAACGTGGCCAAGATACGCTACTGGCGCGTGAAACAAAGCTGCCGTACGTTTATAGCAAAAAATTTAAAACAAAACAAAATCCTTTTAAACAAATCAGTTGTTTAAACTGATTGGTTTAAAAGGATTTTGTAACTACCGGTAATGTAATCGACACTTTTGGCAATCCATTTCAGTTCCAAATTGCCCTCCCGGACTGGTGTGGCAAGACTGCGGATCGGCCTGCGAGAGAACGTGCGACAATTTACACGATTATAACATCGACAATGTCACCTGCAACAGTGACCAGTGCGTCTCCGGATGCTTTTGCCCCGTTGGACTTGTGCGCAAAGGAGATCACTGCATTCTACCCGAAAAATGCCAAGATTGTACGTTTAAAAAAAAAAAAAAACATTGTTCTAAGCATCCCCACGACTTTATCACGCAGAAAAATAATTTCGGCAAAAATTTATAGGCGTTTGCAAAGGCTACGGTGACCCGCACTACTTCACCTACGACGGACTGTACTTTCCCTTCCAAGGAAACTGTACGTACGTCTTATCGCAGGACATCGTAAAGCCAGACCAGCAACATAAATTCCAGGTTTATGCGACCAACGAGGACTGTTTCGAGGAGCCGCTGACCACTTGCACCGTGGCCATCATGGTTTTATTCAACGGTAATATCGCCCATTTTAGAGTGAACGAATCTGTAAGTTAAATCGTACTTCATTCATTATTTTCGGTTCAAATTATTGGATCGTATACCATTCAATAAAATCTATTTTCGAACGCAGGTGACATTTAATGGAGTCCAGTTGTACCCATCGGACCTACCCTTTCACAGATATGGCATTCACATCGAAAGCATTCCAGGCAGAAGCGTAACATTCTCTATTCCAGAAGTGTTCTTGGAAGTGCGCTATTTCGAACTAAACTATGGATTCGAGGTTCGGATACCATCTGAAATGTATTACAACAAGACCGAAGGCCTGTGCGGTAAATACGTGTAACCTCTTTTTAGTCGTCTTTAGTAATCTAGAATACAATGAAAGGTGTCTTGCCCCCCCGACCCCTCCCCCCCTTCCCGATGAATCACTGAAACTAAAAGGCATCCCCATTCCATTCCGCACGGGGTCTTTCAGGAAACTGCAATTTTAACAACAGCGACGACAAGTGTTGCAAGAATGGCACGCTTACCAACAACACTGACGAGTTTGGCTTCAGTTGGATCGCCACTCCTCCGGAAGGATTTGAAAGCGTCAATGAGATATGCAAGCTGAAAGAGGACACTGGATGCAAACCAACCATCGAGGAAGAAAAATGCGACAGAATCTTGGGAGAGGAATTTATTCCTTGTCACGCCCTCGTCGATCCTGAAATGTACCTGGAATCATGTCGCTTCGACACTTGTCGCAGCATCAATCCCACCGCATCCATATGCAGGGCGGTGATGGAATACGCCAGAAAATGTGCAGAATTCGACGTCTGCATACAGAACTGGAGAACGGACGACTTTTGCCGTAAGAAGCCATTCTACTGAAGCCTCTTTATTAAAAGAGGCCTTTCAATCATTCACATTTCACATTGAATGTGCGTGCGTGTGATGTCTACTCGTACTAATGTAGCCAAATAAAACGGAAATTTCAGCGTACGAATGCCCGCCAGGAATGTACTTTGACCAGTGTGGGCCGAAATGCCCGAAATCGTGCAAGGATATCACTCCGAATGGATGGGCACCCGAGGAATTCGTGCCAGCTGAGTCTCGAGAAGGCAAAGACATCGTTCCAGATTGGCGAGCTTGGTCGCAGAAACAGACGCTGCTCGAATTGGACGACGTATGCGATTCAACCCCCGTCGATGGTTGCTTCTGCACTTCAGGAAAAGTGATTAAAGACGGAGAATGTGTTGATCCCATACTCTGCGGTACAACTTTTAAAGTACTTATATATTAGCTCGTTCTAAAGTGTAAGTGTGGGGCTAATGAAATACTTCGTAACTTTCCAGAAACCTGTGATGACGAAGGTCATAAGGTAATAACTTTTGCAAATAATTTTTTTGTGTGTGAAACATCAGGGTTAATGTCTCGGTACCACTATTGCTGTTGTAGACAGACTAACGGGCAATTGTTACAAGTCCTTTCATCCATAAAATGAATTAACGGAAAATTTCAGAAAAATGAGAGTGTTTCTAAAATGATCGAGTGGGTGCAATAGGATATGCTGGTGACGAGAAGTAAAGCTCTTTTCACGTTTGTTTGTTTTTTAATTTAATTTCATTTAATAAATTAGCGTAAAGGAATCCTTAAACGTTTCCATTGAAGTGTTAAACGTTTCCATTCTATTTCGTCTGTTGTTAATTATTTATTATTATTATCCAGAGCATATTCTGACCCATACAATCGATCCCACCAAGAAATTCCATTTTACGATGATGTAAATAACATTCTCCCCTACACGAGTAACGCAATTAGGTGGACAACATTAATTAAGCGTGCATGCAACGACGTGCAGTTATATTTGCTAGTGACAAACATGGAAGACTTGATAGGGTTGCCGATATGTTGGGAAAGATCATGCAATTTGTGGAGTTGCCAGATATCATTCTGATTAAACACGCTGGTTATAAGGGTAGAAATGATCATCGAATCACCAGCTTCATGCGGTTATCTACCGTAATTGAATTTAGCAACGTTGATATTTAATTGAACCAAAAATATAATCAGAAAACCGTTGCATTGCAGGTACCAACTCCATCCTCAGTATTTTCAAAATTGCTTCCAAAGTTACGAATTATACGATGAAATCATAAATAAGGACTGATATTCGTGAGCAAGACATTTCTATTTTGGGTATCATTTAGGTTGGCGAATCTTGGCAACCAAACCCATGCACTTCCTGTACATGCTCAATGAGTTTGACAGTAAAGTGCACTACAACAGAATGTCCATCCAAGCCAACTTGCACAACCGAGGAATCTCTGAAAGTTATAGTGCGGGATAATACGACCTGTTGTGATAGATACGACTGTGGTGAGTGTAATGACAGAAAAATCTTTACATGTACGGGTTTACCTTTTCTATGATGGTTGCCATCACATTTGGAGAAATATATTTGTTAAAATTCTTTCAAATCAGTATATCAAGAAGCAATTCTAGCATCACCAGGGTGAGGGTTATGAAATGGATTCAGCTTATCACGGTCTCCAAACATTTATTTCATCGTGCAGACCTTGCATTAATTTTCCGAAATTAATAAACGTATTGCGTATTCACGCAACCCCAGGGATGCGTACACTATATCATGGACTTTATTTTCTATAAATATTAAACTTAACGTACTATAAACATCAACAAAATCAAATGACAATCCGCGTTACAAATTCTAGTGCCAAAATCCATCCCACCAACATGCGAAGATACCCACATGCCAGAATGCAAAAGTGGAGAAATGGTCAAGATAGATCGGAATTCGCCAGATGGATGTCCAAAATACGTTTGTGGTAGAGTATACAGAGAATACAGATTTTAGATTTTTTTGAAAGCGTCGTGTAAACAAATCTTTTCCAGAATGTGACACAACGCTGTGTCCCCATCTACAAGTACCCTCACAATTGGAAATGGGGGAAGAGACCGTGGTATTGAAAACAGGATGTTGCCCAACCATGGAGACTGTCTGCAAGTCAGAGAATTGTCCAGCAAAACCAATTTGTTCAAAACACCACGAGATGAAAGCCCGGCCAAACCCAAAGTCTAGATGCTGCGACGAATATTATTGCGGTAAGAAAATGAAGAGCTAATAGGATATGTATAGGATAACAAAACAGACGGCTGTAAATGAGTATTTTTAATTTGCCAGAGCCCCCTCCTAATTTATGTACGTACACGCACCAGTACGATGTCGTTAATGGCCAAGAATTTAAATTAAAGCCTGATGCATTCGTCACTAAAGCACACAAGGTATACGCGCAATAAGACAATTATAATTAACATTAAACCGAACCAAAATGTTTGAACAAAACATCAATACTCGGTATGAAATTATTTTCCCAGAGCGGCGAAGCTTGGATGGACGGTCTGTGTCGAAAGTGTACGTGCGAAGCTGGACACGGTCAGTACCGTCATCGCTGCACAGTCGAAATCTGTCCGCAATTGGAGGATTATCAAGATCATGCGGTAAACGTTTTTTAGTCGAGCAAGGTCTTGGAAAGATCTTTGAAATATGTTGAATATTTGCTCAAAGTTGCGGTGGGAATTTTTGATATGGCAAATTAATTTATTAGGTCACGAATATACAAACTGGTAGATTACATTAACGGTTAGAACTCTCCCAACCTCAGAAGGTACTTATTGAATCTTTATTCCAGGAATACACCTGGAAAAAAGAAGCTCAACCCAATCTATGCTGTCCTAAATTCACTAGAATTGGATGTGTGGTCAATGGAAAGAATTATGCAGTAAGTAAGAGTGTTTCGAGGAGAAACTGGAGAATATCGTCATTCTCGATTCGTTAAATGTATTCCTAAACTTAATTTTTTTTTCTTTCTGCAATACGTTATTTCTAAAGTCAATTTTTCACTTTGGCAGATTGGCGAGCAATGGGCTTCTCCAGATGGCGACAAATGCAAGAATTTTCGTTGTGGCATTTTGCCGAGTGGTGAAGCGATTAGGGTTGAAAGGCAAACCACCTGCGTAAAAGACTGTGATTTGGTTAGTATACGATCTGCAATGTCGATAGGTGAGCAGCCCAGTCGTAAACTGCTTGCACTTTTGTTTTTCATACAACGTAGGGTGCTGTTTATGTGGCGCCACCGGCCTCGTCGCCAAGTTGTTGCGGTAAATGCGAACCCAATGCCTGCGTCGAGGACGGAAATTTGTACGAGGCAAGTGCAAAAAACCTCTTAACTATTTTCAGTCATCTTATATCAAGATAGATATTAACAGATGGTATTAAAGGTGGGCGAGACATGGAATTCCACGCTTCAAAAATGCTTTTCTGTCGAATGTCTTAAGAAGGAAGGTGTAATTCAAATGCGATTTATTGGGAAAGCCTGTCCACCGGTATACCTCGGATGCACAAAGGTTTGCAAATTGCTATTTGGAATAGAATTTAGTGAAATCGAAATTGATTCAATGTGCAATTTCTGAACTGGGTTCAAAGATCGACACAAATTCTAGTAGTCCTAACAGTATTTTCATCCAAAAAAAATCTAGAAAATCAAAGATCCCGAAGGATGCTGTGACCTTTGCAACGGCACAACGGAATCGGAAAGTCGGTCGAGTAAGTTTACAGTTTTTTTAATCTCCTTTTTTTGTAATGCGAATTCTTCCGGTAACCCCAGCACATAATAAGGTTCGTTTAATAAATTATCGATAGGTACCGAATGTAAGCCCGAGCGAATAAAACCAAAAGAAACAATCGGGATGTTCAACTTGTTTGAAAATCACGCAAAATGCACAAATAAGAAACCAATTCTGAATTTAAAAGCTTGCATCGGAAGCTGTAAATCTTCCTCAATTTATTCAGCAGGTTCGTAGCAATTGCCTATTTTATTCAAGTATTCAATATCCACTTGTTTGATTTTACTGTAAGCCCGAGGTAATTCTTACTATATACGAGATGCTCAATTTCCTCAATGTTTCTTCGCTCGTCGTAGATCAACAAGGTTTTACGAGTTCTTGTGATTGTTGCACACCAACGCAGATGGAAAAGCGAACCCTTCTCTTGGAATGTACAGATGGTAAAAAGCGACCAATTGAATATTCGCAGCCTACCGAGTGCGCTTGCAATGGAAATTGCGGTTCTGGACAAGATGAAGCCGAGAAGCAGATGGGTAAACTAAAGGCGACGATCTATTAACGACCGCCCGATCACACACACACCATTACGTGTACGTGGTTCAGAAAGTCAATAAAACAATATTAAAATTAATTAATTCCGATATAATTCAAAGTGTTTCTTGTACTGTATGCTTACTATAGATAGATAAAATGTATGAAGCGTTTGTTTTGGTTAGTTACATGTAACGTGAAGTTTAAAGTCTTTCCCAAAAACAGAAACTTACTTCGTGGATTTCATAATTTGTGTAATTGTCAGCAAATAAAACATTCAAGCACATTTACAGCTGTCGTTGTTCACGAGGAAAGTTTTGCTCTTAAATTATTTCCAACAACTATAGAATGTGATCAATACGCGAGACTCGACGCATGGGACTCTTTGGAAAATTTGCTTCGATTGGAAAAACTAATTTGGGTGGGGTGTAGAACCTTACATTCAAATCCACTTGTGGAAATCTGAGCAAAACGTTCGGATTCATACTATTTGCAATTTTCTTCCAAAGGATAGCCCTAATCTAACAGAAACTCAGTTTAACAATGATGATGGTCACCGAATCAAAATGAGGTGGTAATTGTAGAATTAATTGGGTTGATGGATTACACCCCCCTACTACCGTAAGTACTGAGTTGATTTTTTTTCAAAGCCATCTTCAATTCGGTATTTTAATGTCATGCTATATGGTTGAGGAATGTAATCCATCAACCCAATTAATTCGCGA
>JAQIXS010006811.1:0-10084 GCA_034700785.1 Rossiulus vilnensis | reverse complement strand
CCTTATATATCTGGGTCGGGGAGGTGGCGACCTCTAGTGGCCATCGCCGTTAAGGGCGAGGCATTCTAACGACACACTGTCAATGGTCCCCTAATAAACATATCTCCCTGTCTGGAAGCCATCGCACCCAGTCAGCAAGCATTGTTATATTATGTTGCCATATTCTGGCATTACAGCCTGCTCCACACACCTTTGTCATGCCACACAGAGTCAAATAGTTTACCGCCTTCATACAAAAAAGCCAGCTATGACATGCACACTGTGCACGTGTTACAAATACGTAAACAACAACAAAATAACTGAAAGGTTGCAAGTTTCCCACGGCAGTGCAACATTTCCATACACATTGAAAAGCCGTACATAGACTTTTGGTTGTGAAAATTTAAGGAAGTTTCAAGGTTGTATAGTAATGTCGCTGGAGGAAGCCACCAAACAAGAATACCCAGCATGCATCACTCAGAAGAGTATAATAGCAGGATGAGAGATTGGAAGAGCAGCCTTCGTGACCACGGCTCCAACCATGTCTCATCATTACTTTTCCAATCTCCAAACCGGTTGAGAATTAGGATTTGGGAAACCTGGCTTTCTCAGGAATTAAGCAAAGCCTTGCTAAAAGAGGATCGAATCTACTCTCACTCGAGAGGTCTTGAGGATACTCTTCTTCAAGATTGTGAGCTCGAACCGCTCTTGAAACAGTCTGGATGGAGTCTTAAATGACTCTCGAATCCTTTCTAAATAAGCCTCGAACGGCTATGGAAACATGTTGGATCGAGCCTCGAATGGCTCTCGAATTTTCTAATTGAGCCTCGAACGTTTTTCGAAATGCTCTGGATCGAGCCATAAAGAGTTTTCGAAATGCTCTGGATCAAGCCTCGAACGGCTTTCCCCTCCTGCCCTCGAATCCCAATCGAGCCCTCGACTACAAAGCATAAGAAAGAAGCCCCTGACCAGGTTTCTTCTCTTATACCGTGCAAATAAACAATCTCGAGCACCGACTTACACACAATAAATCTGTTGCAAAAACAATTACAACAATCACTTGAGTATGTTTATACTATTTTTATTACTTCATGCTACTTTATGAATTTGGAAACATTAAATCAACTACACAATTTTTAGGATAAATTTTATATCCTGATCTAATATTAAAGGCACCACTTTTAATACATGCTACCTTTTTTCTCTGCAGAGCTTAAATGGCTTCAAATGGCAAGCTAAGGAAGGAGCCAAGAAGAAGCTCAAGAAAGCCTACAAGTGCCATCATGGTAACGTAAAATTTTTCTTAAAAATGTAACCTTTTTATAGTTCAAATTTTATAAAAATTAATCTTATTGTTTATGAATGATAGGAGATGAAAAATGATGACTTGAAGAGGCGCCTTAATATAGGCAATGAAGAAGGGCTTGTGGTAAGAAGGATATTAAATTTACTCATTAATATAATTCTTGAAAGCAGACTTGATTGAGAGATTATTTAAATTTTAAAATTCTAATGTTTAAGTTTATTTGTTTCTTGGAATTTTGAGGAGGTCCTGGTAGTGTTTTAAGGTGGTAAATAACCATGTTGATAAGGTAGGTGTGTGCTGCTGTAAATACTATGCTCACATATTTTAATGCTGCAAATTTACTCAAGCCATTTTCTTGAATAGGTTTTACCTTGTCTTTTGTAGTGCTTTTATTACTGAGCCAAACAAAGGCTAACAATGCAAAAAAAATGGAAATGTTGCTTAAAATACACAATAGTATACCAAAAGTCCTTTCTGGCTCACTTTTTCACATTTCTAGCTCACTTCTGTTCAACATATTGTGTCAAAAAATGTTTTACTGGAAATTTTTTTTTCCAAAATTAAGCTTATCTTGTAAAAATACATTAATTTAAATTGCAAATATTAAAATAACCTAATTCCATTAATACATCTTAATTTCCTTATGATATGTTGTCCGTAAATTCTGCCAAAAAATATTTTGCACAATTCTTTTACCACACTCTTGATGGGTATGTAATTTGCTTTAAATTACTATTATTTAATTTTCCAAAAATGCACATGCAATCAACGGTTGATTAAGATCTAGGTTATTCTATTTACAATCAATTGCCGTTTTGTAACCAATTGCAAGAAGAACCAGCATTTTTAGCATGTAATCACAGTCAATGATTGATGACATATAAATTTCAGATTTGAGGGTCATTCGTCAGTATTTATTTTGCAGAATAAAGTTAAGATAAATTGAAAAAAATAACTAATGCAGGTTGAAAATTAGGGTGTATGGGATATGCATAAATTAAAATATATCTTGCGCCTAATCGTGATATCTTTGCATGACGATTCTCAGTTTATTATAGACTGTTTACTATAGACGCCATTCTTGAACAAACGTGGTCTAGTTTTGTGCCAGACAATCTAATGAGTTTTTTTTAAAAATATATTATTTATTATAAGATTGTCACATTATTTTAGGGATGTACAGTGGTAGAACCATATTTGACATAGTTTTAATAAACGTTCGCACATAGCAGTCATTAGTAAGAAAAAGAGTATTAGAAAATTGACAAATAATTCTGCGCATGCTAATACCCATACAACTGATGTATGGTCATGCTGAAGTTTTTTTGAATTGCTTTTTCACATCACACAGTTTCTTTCCAAAAATGTTGAATTTAGGGTAAATAGGGTATTCTTTGATTTGAATTGAAATATGCTGAAACCCATTGTGATACTGGTGCAGTGTGCTTGTCCAAAGTAATGATGTAGCATTTATGGTTGGCATTGTGTGGAAGGTCACTGACAATTACACCACCAAAGGTTTTTTGGCTAGTTGAGTGATGATATAATATGTATTCCAATTGAGATGTATCCATGATTTAGTAATCTGATTAGATGTTATGTGATTTGTCATTTTCAATTATAATTTAGAAAACACCAAATACCATGATAATCATATTTTCAGTGAGTGCCTTTTCAAAACTCAAGTTAATTCGTTTTGATCCATTTTTATCAAATTGAAATGGGTACCATCAAGTGCACTTTTATTTAGTGTTAAATCCAATGCATATAGTGTATTTCCATTTCCATATTCTTCGTATTGAAATTTCTGGTCCAATCGATGTGTAAGCTTAGTAATGACAAATATTTGTGTTGAAAGTTTCAGGGATTTTTGGTTATATCTCCATTTTAGCAGCACTGCTAACTAATCCCATCATAATGAATGTGGGTTGTGGACCCAAAAATGCATTTGGTAATATCAACTTCTTGTAATCTATTTCCCACACTAAATGTGTGACATTCTGTGTACTTAATAGTATACTTAAATGAGCCATCATCAACACTTTTAGCATGAGCCAAAATTAGAGGTGGGCTGATTATCACTTTGTGTGCATATAATGTGGCATTAACAATATCAATTTTGTACATGTTTTTTGCATTATCTGCTGCTAGCAAACAAATTTACTAATCAAGGGTTACTAATTAAGCATAAATTACTATATGCTACAAACTACCAAGTTTGGTTTGCGATCCATTTGTTAAGTTACTGGCAGCATTGATGCCTGAAAATAGATCACTGTTTCTTATTTTTTTAATTTTGTACTATTCCTTTGCCAGAAAAGCATTGAGGCTTAAATAAAATGCATAGTAATGCATGGAAATGGAATGAATACTATAGATCATTCATTATTTTGTTGTAGATTACTTGTTTAGTATATTTTGGGGAGTTGTCTTGCTAAATATGTACATAGTCTAAAATCACGCGGTTTGTCAGGGCCGGGTGTAAAGGGCAACATTCAATAAAAGTGTTACCTCGAGAGGTGACGTCATCTTCCATCGTGTTGTGGGGCGGCGGACATTGTTCCGCCCACCACCCGATTTTCCCCAATTCAGGAATTTTTAGAATGCGGCCCAGCCGCCACTTTAACCCCTAAATCCCCTGCCGATAACTAACAATGTTCACCAACATCATTGTAAAAGTGAATTTCATGCAGTTTAAGGCTGTCTTTTGGAAGAGCATTCTAACGTTGAATGGCATGCAAGAAAAATGACCAGTAGTACGGATCCGAATATGCTCGAATTTCCATAAGCTAGCTGGAAGGGCAGTTTTTACCACCTTGACGGGCAACATGCCCTACACACATACGTCAGGACCCGTTGGTTTTGCCCTCCTTTTAGAGCACTATACATAGCCTCACCGTTTAGGCATCGGTATGCAGTGATATAACAGTGTCTGGATCAAACAGCCAGAACTGGGGCCATACATAGTGCCTCCTGTAAAGCTCAAAATGCCCGTTCGCATACAGAGGACCAGTTCCACTTCATCTTTTGTTTATTAAGTTCGACCAGTGGCTGGTACACCTGCGCAAGATCCTTAATAAAGCGCTGGTGGTACTGGGCCAGCCCTAAAAATCTAAAAACGTCGGTCCTCGTTAGAGGGCAAGGGAATTCCTGCACCACCCACTAACCACATCATCAAGATAGCAGACCTCGTCATCGGCAAAGAAACACTGAGATGTCTTAAGATAAAATTGTTCTGTTGCATGCAGTGCAAGACCACTGTCAACCATTAAAGCAGCAACGCAAATGTAGACTAGAACACAATTATGTTGTCTAAATAGATGAGACATGCATCCTACTTGTTTTGCAACATTTGATACAGTCCCTGCTGCATTGCTGCGTGGGAGTTGCATAACCCAAATGGCATCTGCACAAACTCAACGTGTCCCTCTGAGCAAAAGAAGGCTGTTTTTTCCTGGTTCTTAAAGTGAATGGGTAACTGCCAATAGCCCGACATCATGTCGAGTGTGGCAAACTACATGGACCCTTTAAGGGAATTCCAGGGTGCCATCGATTTGGGTCAGAAATAGCTGTCTATGCATGTTTGCAAGTTCTGCTTTCTATAGTCTGCTCAAAAGGGTCAGCCCCTGTCCTTTTTTTAGGCCAGCACAACCGGGCAGGCATAGGAACTGTTACTAGGGCAGACTATTGTCTGCTTCTTATACTATCTAATTCCACTTAGATAACCTTCCTCATCCAAGGAGAGGACCTGCAGATCGGAACATACATTAGAGGCCCACCTTCAGTGTCGATCGTATGTTAAGAAAAGTCCGAGAGCTGGGACTTTCTTAAGGATAAAGCAAACACCTCGCGTAATTGTGATAACAGCCACAACATTTGCAGGAGCTGCTCAGCAATCATCGTCTGCCCAAGGGTTAATGCCCCAGGCAACTCCAGGAGCACTCGTGGCAGCCGGGCAAATATCTCCTGGGGAGAAAACCATGTCCTCTGTACGGCTACCTGCCAGCTGAGCAACAGCTACTAAAGACCCCCGTGCCAGCACCACCGGCTTCATCGTTAGATTTGCCAGGGAAACTATAAGCCCGACCGTCAAGCCCGAAGTTATATGCAACGTATATGCTGCTCTTGCTGTAAAGTTTGATCCTTAGGGTGTTTGCACCAGCATAAGTTCCCCCCACAGGCGTGTCAGTCGGCTGAAGACACTGGACGAACGTGGTCGTGCTTAAAGACAACATAACCTCACATGCCTTTGTGAAGGCAAAGGGAGCCACACAGGCAATAAGCACACCACCCCATCAGGATTCCACCCTCACCAAACAGTTGGCAAGGCACGGGGTCCATCAGCTCCCGACCGGTGACAGACGGCCCACATGCCACTGCCGCCGCCATAAGAGACGTACTCTTCTGTTGACTGTCTTAAAAGAAAAACTGGCAGAAGACACAGTGAATCCTTAGACTTAAATGCGTCAAAAGATCGGTTACCAAGAGCACCATGTTTACCGACTGCCACACCACCCAAAACAAGAAATGGGTGGGCCGTCCGAGAATCGTAAATACCAGATTCACGTCGCCCACATGACATTTTCTGCAGGGAAGTCGTCAGCAGCAGCTGCACCCCTGGGCAATAAGGTAACAAGACGGCCAGCAACCGTAAAAATGTGTTGTTTAAAATATGATTAAAATAAACGAAAAACATGTTATTTAGACCTGCTTTTAAACTGATTTTGGCTAGTGGTTTGTAAAACTTAACTATGTTTAAGCTAAATGAGTTAGGGTGAATTTTTTTTTTTTTAAATTGTACAAACACTAACATGCATCATAATGGGCCATAACAAAAGTAACACAGAAATGTGGTGTCAACTTTAGCATAGGATCAGCAAGTTTAGCTAAAATACATTAGGCATTGATTGTTTTTCAGTTAGCAAACATCATTGCTAAAAGTGCAAAAGTTGCTGCAATGTTATCGTTTTCTGGTGGTTGGCAAGTCATCAAAAACACGTTTAATTTCAGTCAACAATCATCATTGGACTAAAGTAAACATTTTTTCCTAGGCAATCATTAGTTAGTGGTTGGCAAGCTTGACAGTTATTGGTAAGACAACCATTATGTGGTCTGTATAACAAATATTTGTCGGGCTTTTCTGGCCGAGATTACAAAAACTTATTGGTTTTTCGTTTAGCATTCATGCAAGGTTAACATTTTGCCTGCATAAAAGCAACCAAATTCCAGAAGTCAATTATGTATAATTATACCATAACCTAAAAATTCTTGGAAAATCATGTGACCTAAAGCACCTCACTCTTTATTTCTATCTAAATTTACATGAGAGATTGGCTTTGCCGCATTCAGACATGTTTATTAAGCTCCTTTATTGTCTCCTATGGCACTGTGTGCCTATCACATATCATGACTTGTCGTTTATATGGCTTTACTGGGGTTTTAAGAAATGTATTGTTTTTGTGACTTTGCTATGGGAAAGCCCAAATGCATGTACAGGAATTCTGAGTTCTATTATGTTTAGTCAAAAAATGTCAAGTGAGACTTTCACGACCTATGATAAACCTTGTTGTGTTGACAAAATGTGTTTAAAGGTTGTAATTTAGGTAGTATGGGTGTGGGATCAACTCATACGTAAAAAAGTTTTTTCCTTTTATTTCTGCATATTTTTAATTTGTTAGTTTTCTGGCAGGTTACAATTCTAATTTAATTGCAGGATTCATTGTCACTTTACTAATTGTTCGGTTTATCACAGTTAAATCTTTGTACATGTTGACAAAATAATATTTGGGAGAGTTACATGTTTTGATGCCTTATTTTAAAATGATTGTTAAACTATTTAGAGCTTTTCTACAAAATGATGTTAGGGGAGAGAATCAGCAAATTTAGACAGCATATTTTAAAATGATGATTAGAGCTTACATTTTTAGGTAATTACACATAATGATATAAGGGAAAGAGATTAAGCTTGTTTTGATGCTCATGCAGGTTCAGGGCTCTTCGAAAACATAACCTAGGATGGCGTGCGATGGTAGCACCAGGAGAGTGTAGGGCTTATAGAGCCAGGTAAATTAAATAATGGAAAACCGGTGGCTTCTGCAGCAGTACAGAAGGTTCCATTTTGAATGTGAGCAAGGTGCATATCAGATATACGTATGTTCCAGAAGGATACAACAGTGGCAGCGCAGCTCGAGCTGACCATCAACAACCTTGCTAGCAAGATGAAAAAATATGAAGCACGAACCATCGGCCTGGAAGGGAAAATAGACAGCGCCCTGAAGAAGCAAATAATGGAATCTGCAGAAGCCATATCTGGGGGTGGCGGCAACCCCCAAGAAAGGTTCCAAGTTCCAAAAAAGAATGTGGCCAGGCGATGCGGCAGTGCCGAAGAATGGTGAGACCACTGATGAGGATAGTGACGAAAGATTGGAGTGAGTTGTAGTAGGGGACTACAATGCCCCCTAAGCAACCAAGGTTCTGAAAACGATGGCAGTCAGTGAAGGACGGAGATTCAAGAGTGATCAATGCATCTAACAGAGGTTTAACAATCAAGGAGCTATACTTGGCCAATGGAGATCAAAAGCTGCTGAAGAAGAGATCCAAGCGCTTACTTGTTCATTTGGGGTCAAATGATCTACGTCGCAAAGAGCCGGAATAGGTCATCAAGGTCAACAAGAAGTGCTGATACCGGGAATCTTGCTGAAGAATCAATATCTCAAGGAAGCTATGGAAATGCACCTCCTACTAAAGAAAGGATGTCTAGAAATAGATGTGCACTACATCGATCGTTGGGACTTCTGGAATAATTGGCATCTATACAGTAAGGGTGGGCTCCATCTATCAACATGGGGAAGCAAAGCTTTAGCTGACAGCTGGGCAGCAGTCGATAAGCATGGCATGGTAGCAAAAAACTAACAGGCTTGCATGGAGAGGGGCTGAGGTTTTCAGGAAACGAATTGGAATTAACATGGAAGGATACCGGAACACAAGAAATTAGAGGCTGTCTACATAGGGAGGGATATACAGAGACAAGGACGGATGTAACTGGACGTACAAGTCATAATGGAGATGGCATGACAGAGACGGATATAGATGGACACATTTTGACACCCCCGCAGCAAAAATAAGAGGCATAGAAGAGATAGGATACATAGTGTTAAGGTGGGGTTTATTAATGTAAATGGGCTTAGAGAGAGGGAAAATGGCAGTGACTGAGTGGTATGATAGAAAATGAAGAACTGGACATTCTAGGTGTAGCTGAAACACATCTCAGAGGTGAGGAAATGCTACAAAAAGTAGAATGTGTCAATGTCAGCATATTCTCCAGAGATTTAGGAGAGAAACGGGGTGGTGGACTAGCCACAATATGTAAAAATCCCCTGAAAGGTTCCAGATACAAATGCGATAGTAGGGAACACATGTTGGTACTGTTCAAGGGTGTCAGTATTAAATTAGCAATTGGCACAGCATACATGGCAACGGAAGGCTTTGAGATCACATGGAATGAAGCGGTATACTTATGCATCCAAAATGATATGGAGAACCTGAGAGGACAAGAGTACCATATCTTGGTTATGGGAGATTTCAATGGCCATTTGTGGGAGCTGGATGGTAAGGACAATGTTGATGGCACCAGGTTGCACCGATCCACCGCAGACACCAATCTAGTCATCAGTAATCTTTTGCCGGAATGCAATGGGAAGGCTACTTGGGCTAATGTAAAAGTGGCTTACACACTAGACTACTTGCTATTGGACACACATCTAACAGGCAGGGTGAATTCCATGGTAGATCATCACCTATGTACGATATACTCGCAGATAGGAAAACCTCCGCCCCAAGCGATCCCTCCAACCCGCAAGGGCAAGCACTGGGCCTTTCGCGAGGACCACGATTGGGAGAAGTTTTTGCAGCAGATATCAGCGGATATGCAAGCAAGAAAGTGCAAGGACTACACTACGTGGAAAAACAGTATTCTGCAGGCAGGGGAAAGCCATATTGGATATAGACGCAGTGTGAATAAGAAACCAGGCATAAGAATAGTTTTAAATGCGGATACTAACAGAAAAGAGGCAAGTTGAGCACATAGAGTGGCGCTTAAAGGTAGTGATCCCATCTTAACATCATGATAAGACAAATTTGACAAAAACAATGCATAGTGGTAAGAAAGCAAGCAAGAAATTTTGGAGATTCGTGAAATGCAAAAATATTACAAAGTCAATGGCCACGGTGGAACTACGTGATGTAGACGGGGTCCTATGTCACGAGGAAAAGGATATTGTAAGAATTCTGGAAGGCTATGCTAATAGATTTCAACGTTTGGAGCAATCATTTCAAGGAGCATATCATCACTTAACTAATAAGCAGCATACTTTGGGTGTGACAGTGGATGAGCTAAACAGTGGCAGAAAGGCTAAAAATGGGCAAAGCCATCGGGGAGGACCTCATCCCTGACAAATTTCTGTGGTTTAAAGGTGAGGATAGAGTGCACATCCTTGTAGAACTCTTCAACAAATGTATGCATGGCAAAGAGATACCTGGGGACTGGAAGCTGACAAGAATCGTTCTGATCCACAAGGAGAAAGGCAAGAGTCAGGATGACATTGGAAACTACAGACCGGTGGCCATCAGTAGCTGTGTCTATAAACTGTATGCCAGCCAACTCAGAGATAGATTGCAGAGGGAACTGGAGGACAGTGGGAAGCTGGTAAATTTCCAAAATGGTTTTCGGAAAGGCAGACGTGGTTCCGACAACCTATTTGTCATATCCCAATTGATCGAGGTTGCCAGCAGGAAAAAGAA
>JAQIXS010006810.1:0-10085 GCA_034700785.1 Rossiulus vilnensis | reverse complement strand
AACCGAATATATTTAATTTCGTAAAAAAATATACGTAAACCAACGACTCGAGTCAACAATGTGTGAAAAATAAGCCTAAAAACTTTTCTTTTCTAATAAAAAGTGATTGACATTGTGTTTCCTAATAATTTTATAATGAACTAACATGCTGATGTTGGTTATTCAATGACATCAACACGCATTTGCGATTACAGGTGGAGCTGCATTGTCACGTTGATGGTGCTGTGAGGCCAACTACTATTTGGGAGCTTTCCAAGTACGTTTATGTTGTTGTCGTTTAAAAAATAAATGCATGTAAATTTCAAATACAGTACGTGGTATTCCTAGACGTAGACTACCAGCAGCTGATGCCTAGCTTAAATACCCAGCATGGCAAACTTTTTAGTTTTGATTATATTTATATTACTTCTGTTGCGTTTTGTTCTATCATACTAAAACAAGCATATAAATCATTAAAACCTGCATTTTGTTGTTTTCCACATTGCAAAAAATTCATACATGCATTTTTATGGCTATTGCTAGCATTGTAGAGTTATTTTTTTAATTAAAAATGAGATGTATTTGTTGCATTTTGTCATTTCTTATTGAAACAAGATGGATTCGAATTCAGTATATGTTAATTCAAATTTCTGGCAAAAGTGCAATTTGCCCGTCCTTCATTGTCTAGTGGCTAGGATACCTGGCTTTCCTTGATTGCCAGCATGGAAAAGTTGTTTTTAATCATTTATCCGTTTGTTTTTGAAGTTAATTGCATACCGTGATTAAGATTTCTGGTCGAAACTCTATTTTATATGTCCTATGTTGTCTAGTGGCTAGGATACCTGGCTTTCACCCAGGAGGCCCGGGTTCGATTCCCGGCATAGGAAACTTGTTGTCAACCATTTATGGTTTGTTTTATTAGGTTAAATTGAGAATCGTAATTCAGAATTCTGGAAAAAAGTGTGTTTTGGTTGTCTCATGGTGTGTAGTGGCTAAAGGACACGTAACTCTCACCCAAGTGACTGGGATTCAACACCTGGCGGGGTGTTTGTAAAGTTAAATTGTATTTCAAAAGTCAGATTTTTGGTCAAAAGTGCATTTTTCGTATCTTATCTTGTGGCTAGGATGTTTGCTCCTAAACAGAAAGCATTGGGTTTGATTCGTTAGATGGAGAGTTTTTTTTAACATTAAACTGGTGGGTTTTGATGTTGATACTAGCATTTTTAATTCTGATTTATAGCAGAAATTCAGTTTTTCAAGTGATTTATGTTTAAAACATTTTCGCTAATAATCGATTTTCTTTTTAATTTTTAGAAAAAAAGGTCTTCCATTACCAGGAAACGGGTCTTTGGAAGATTTAAAAAAAGCTATTGTTGTGGAGACACCATGCAAAACATTGTGTGACTTCCTTAGCAGGTTTAGATGGATATCTCCAGCAATAACGTGAGAAACACGTAACTGGTAATATGTGGATGCTAAGGGACACCTTCTAAAAAATAAAAAAAACAAGACATTAGTTTTAAAGTACAAGTTTTTTCTTTTATGTCTCGATCGTGGAAGTGTACGAAAAAATTTGCATGCTGCAAACATTTCTTGAGATGCATTAATAAAGTGAGTAAGCTCTTTATTGCAAAGAATACCTAATTAATGGCAGACATCAGTAACAGTATTTGTTACTTAAATGGGCTGCATACCTAACTGACAATTGTAGACATCAGTAACAAACTTTTGCTAGTTTTTGCTGAATCTAGCAAAAGTTAGCTACTACAGTTTCACAATTGTCAGTAAGTCTTTCAGATGTTAAATCAAAATGACTAATAATTTATGTGAATGTATGTTTCAGCATCGTTTCATGCAAAATTTTAGTTTTTAACATTGCTACTGGTGAATGCAATATAAACAACTGTATAATGGAAGTGTTCCTATCAGTTAAAAAAGGTGGTTTTAATTTTATGGCACTGCTCTGTTTCTACTTTTACTATAAAGTGGTGACTTGGATGCAATCGAGCGTGTTGCATATGAACTATGTGAAGACAAAGCAAGAAATGGAGTGATTTATTTGGAAATGAGAGCAAGCCCTCATTCTCTGGTCCTGCTAAATAATTCTGTCACCGTACAGGACGTTTTAAGCAGCTATTTAAAAGGAATGCATCGAGGAGAGATGGATTTTGGAATCACGGCTAGATTCATAGTATGCTGCATGAGAGATCAACCAGGTAGAAGTCGATGGTCTACTTGTTGAAATAAAAACTCATTGTAAAAACTGAATTAATACCTAAGATAATTGCTTAAATAAGATTTCAGAAAAGCCCTAAGTTGGTTATGAAGCATGTGGATTTATGTTAATATTCACAGTGTTGCTTATCAATGATAAAGATCTCATCTTCAGTTATGAAGTTGAAAGTCTGTCTGATGATTCATTTGTCAATAAATCGACGTTAGTTTTTAATCACGAATACTTTTTTATTTGTAAAACTTTCCTTGAAAAAATGATCATTTAAAAAAAATTATTCGCAGAAAATAAAAAAATTAATTATAAGGCGGTGACTGAAATTCGAACATGTGCGGTTGTTTTCTCTCCAGAAAAAGCAGCAGAAGTCGTGGATTTGTGTGAGGAATTTAAAAGCCAGGGAGTCGTGGGCATTGACATTGCTGGGGATGAAGCTAAAGACGTGGACTCTCACGGCGAAGAACACTTTCATGAAGATTTCATCGCTGCCTTTCAAGTAAGAAAAACACCTCTCAAAAAGGCTAACAATAGACCATCCAACACGCATAGTTAAAGATGTATTACAAAATTCACTAACATTTTAATTTAAGGATGCCAGACGTCGAGGTATTCATCGGACAGTCCATGCTGGAGAAGGTGGCCCAGCAAATGGTGTTTTAAAGGTGAAATTTTAATAATATCCTCTCGCAAAACTCTTTTTGTGACGTCTTCAAAACGAGTTCCCATCGATGTCAGGCGATGGATTTACTGTCTGCAGAACGGATAGGACACGGCTATCATGTCTTCGGAGATCCCCATATCTACGACAAAGTGAAAAAATCTGCAATTCATCTGGAAACATGCCCCCATTCCAGTATATTGACAGGTTCCGTTGCCCCCGACTTCAAGAAGCATCCCATTGTCAGGTGATTAAAAGATTTGAACACATTATAACATGTTCTGATTTTCTCAGTAAATTAATAACTATCCAAAAAAATTCGTCAGGTAATGGCTTATTTTCTGCTTTTTGAAAATCTGTGTTTTCAGATTTGTTGCTGACAAGGTCAGTGTTTCAATAAGCACAGATGATCCTACCATTACAAATTGCACATTATCAGACGAATATAGCCTGGTGAGACAGTGGGGGTTAACCAATGATGACATCGATAGAGCAGTATGTGTCATTTGTGCTTTAATTAAAGCGCCTTCTGTTTTCCTTAACATTTATCCTCGCTATTTTTATTTGCAGAATATGAATGCCATGAGGGCATCGTTTATTCAAGACGATGTCAAAAAGGAAATTATAGACGAAATGAAGGCCATGTTATAAATTTAAAGCACAGCATTCATTATTCAATTTTTTATTTCACTTGCGTACAAAAATGTTATCACACAACTAATTCTACAAATTACGGTAATATCCTAGTCTGTTAACAACTCTACAACATTTTCCAATTCATATACAGCATTACAAACAACATTAAAGTTATAGTTAACATTTTATGAAAACTAAAATAGGGAATTTCCGAAAAATGTTTATTTTCAATATTTTGATTTCTCACGAACTTTTGAGAAGAGCAATGCTGTCATATAATCCATATTATCCATAAACATATACTGCATTAGTTGAATTCTATGATATACTACACGTATCAAACATGTCTTAATGAAGTTTTGAATCTATCCAGTGTGCATTCGTGAGAATTAAATATTGTTTTATTGAAATGAACAATTGAAAGAAAGACAAAAGAATGCCTCTACCGAGTTTTCATTTCTTTTTGTTTTATGTATCATAAATCCTATTAAATTTATTTTTTGATTATCATTTGCAAATGTAACAAAAATGAACCCATTTGAAACTGCCGCGAAACTCGCATTGGTATGTGAGATGGCGCCACTAGTAATATCTAGGGAAATTCCTGCCAATTTCCTGGCGAGTTGGCAACCTTGGTTTCCGTCGCCGACACGCCACTGACCACGTTTTTCATACTTTACAGTATAAATTTTGATATTACTGATTGAATTGTATTTGATTTGATCGTATAAAAATGGTGAAACAATTTCTCAGTAAGTACCAATGTCTTATCAAGCCACCAGTAGTCTTTTACCGATACTTCTAATCTAGTCAGATACACGTGTTCGGTTCTATACATTTAGGCATAGAACCAAAATTGCCATAAATCGTGTGAAATGGTGATAGGATTTTAATTGTAGAGAATGTTGTGACAGATGCATTTTAAAAATCGATTTATGAATTTGCAGAAAAGAGAAGTAAGCGGATGTCTTGTAAGAAGAAATATAAAATCGAACACAAGGTAAGTCTGCCATCAGTCATCATTAAAATGCCGAAGGCCAATCCCTTTACCCAAATTTAAATTTACGGCAAGTATCGTCGTATTGGTTCCCCAACGTAATTCTCTTCAGCATGATGTCATTTATTTTGTGATGGGGTATCTTTTTAATTACAGATAAGGCAACATACGAAGAAAGTGCGCAGGGAAGCTAAAAAAAATCCCAAAAAGAGTAAGTGGTAAACAGTTGGCAATGAACGAATGTTATAAAGGTTATGGCACAAATTTTGAAAATCTAAGCTTGACATAAAACGACTTGGACTAACGCATCTTGTGCATTCAGTTAAAAGATGGTTGAAACACTACGTGTAGTGGTTAGCACATGTTATTGTAGTATAATTAATAGTCATTGATTACCTGCCTATTGAACAAACCCATATTTATATTTTCAACCAAATTGTTAATCAGGTGAACTGATAGTCTTTATTTGCTTTGTTCATTAAGGATCTGCACCCAAGGATATCGGAGTTCCTAACAGTTTGCCATTTAAAGACAAGATTTTACAGGAAGCGCAGCAGCGAAAAGAAATGGTAAACAGGCGTTTTTATCGTGTCATTGGCTTGATAAAGCCAAATGTTTATTCCAAATTTTCTGCGCGTGCTTTGCGTTAAGACATCTATAGCCTGGCCTGGCTGAGTTAATCTAATTAGACAGCAGGAACAAATTCTGCCCCATATACAAGTTATTGTTTCTTGTTTCATGATGTTTCCTGCTAAATTAATGTATTTTCTAAAAATTAAGTTTCAACTATGCCATGTAGAATCTGTTCAGCTTTGCCTTTGATCTCATGCATACATATTAATTGATAAAGGAGGAAGAATTGAAAAAGAAACAAAAGGAGGAACGACATGAACTTCTGATGGGAAAACGAGGATTGAAAGATTTAACCGAAATTGCCGATAAGAAAACTAAAGCCTTTGAAGTAAGTTGTTATTGAAAATTCCTAGACATATAATGTCATGCCCTCTTGTATAGATTTTTTTGAAAGCAGTTTGATTGTTAAGGTCTAGAATTATTTAATTTACGACTTTGCAAAGATACGTCATAAGTATTTAACCATTTGCGCTGCAATTTTAGGAACAGAAGAAGTTTGAGGCGGTTCCTGTGCCAACTTTAGACATGCGTAGTTTCAAACCCCTTTATCGGGAGTTCAACAAGGTTGGTATCAACTATGAACTAACTCTTCTTGCATTTTAGCTTACTTAACATGGGATGGATAAATAAACTTAATTTTCAGGTTGTTGAAGCAGCTGATGTTGTTTTGGAAGTGTTGGATGCACGAGATCCTTTGGGAAGCAGATGCCCTCAAGTTGAAAAAGCTATCTTATCTTCTGGACCTAATAAACGGCTTGTGTTTGTTCTAAATAAAATAGGTAATGAAATGTTTTATGCACTGCAACTATAGTTATTAGTCTTCAATATCAGAGTTAAACAAAATTTTGGTTAAATGTGAAATTAAATGCACATTAAAGCATTAGAGGTGCATTTTTAACTAATGTTTCTTATCAGATCTGGTCCCCAATCATAATTTGCTGGAATGGCTCAAGTATTTACGAAACGAATTCCCAACTGTTCCATTCAAAGCATCTACACAGTTGCAGAAAAATCACCTGGTAAATATGCGAAATTCTCAACGTGTTGTACTTTAACGCTCAGCTATGGGCTATATTGACCCTGCTTATATGATAATTAGTCCAGGCAGCGCCTCCACGTACTAAGAGAATGTGGTAGTGAAGGTCCATCAAGCACGCCATGTTTAGGAGCTGAATTACTGATGAAATTGCTAGGAAACTACTGCCGAAGCAAGGATATCCGAACTTCCATCCGTGTCGGAGTCGTAGGTAAATAACTGGTCAAGTGTGCACATAATGCCCCTGCAGCAAGTCATTAACCCAATATTCAAACAGGTTTTCCAAACGTTGGGAAGAGCAGCATCATAAACAGTTTGAAAAGGAGTCGTGCGTGTAACGTTGGTGCCACTCCAGGGATTACCAAGTATGTTTTTGTTAAATATGTGGTATTTTTAATTATGTCACTGATAGAATGAAGATTTCCCATTGTGCATAAATTGTTTCACAGGCTACAGAAATGCATTTTAACATATGCGTACTATTTTACTACTTTTTTATATCATAGAACCATGCAGGAAGTGCAGTTAGATAAACACATTGTTCTGTTGGACTCTCCTGGTGTTGTGCTTGCCCAAAAAAATAAAGACGAAGCTGGAGCAGCTTTGCGTAATGCACTCAAGGTAAGGCTCCTTGATTTTGAGCTTTTTTACCTTGTACTCGACTCATATTTGCGGTCATTTGATTGCAGAAATGCTACTTGTTAAAATTATCTTGGCGAACTTATGGAAGTTTGACTCAATTTAGGTTGAAAGTCTTGAAGACGCAATCCCTGCTGTGGAAGCCATCTTGCGGAGAACCAATGTCCAGCAACTCATGCTCTATTATCGGATAGCGAAATTTTCGGATTCTCATGAATTTCTGGCACTCATGGCCAAAAGGTTTGGACGTCTCATGAGAGGGGGAATCCCAGATGTCAAAGCTGCTGCCCGACACCTTATCAGAGACTGGAATACGTAAGTTACCCAATTTTGCAAGTTTGAAAAAGTGCATAAAGCTTCATTCAAAACTAAAAATTATCCGTATTTCATTATTTGCTTCCAGTGGTAAAATCCGGTATTACACGCGGATTCCAGAAAACAATGAAAGTGAAAGACACCTTTCATCGGAAATTGTGACAGAGTGGGCAAAGGAATTCAATGTTGAATCCTTGGAGAGCGTGGAAATGAACACAATTTCAAACCTTCAATACAAGGAGCCGGTGGGAATGGTAGACGCCATCGAGGTAGAAGGCTTAGGCTTAACGGATGGGACGATAGAAGGATTGAAGTTTCCAGGTGATAACAACAACAATGTTGGTGCAGAAGTTGTCAAAATGGAGGATGATTCGCAAATTTCAGATTCGGTAAAATCAGCCTTTATTGTATTTTGGGTGACTGTAAATCTCATAACCATAATCTTATAATCCATTATCTCCACAAAACAGCTAGGAGTGGTTGGTGGGACAGAAGTCCAACTTGAAAAGAAGAGGAAAAGGCCTTCGAAAAAGACAGAGGCAGCCATACTAAGTGAGAATGGAATGAACCAACATGAAAAGAACAAAAAGCCCCCAAAAAAGACGAAAGCAGCCCTGCTAGATGAGACTGGAATGAGTCGTGTCGAAAATTCCATAGAAGGGAATCAGTGCTTAAATTCGGCAAAAAAGCAGGCTTTGAAAAAACTCAAAAAGAGGCAAAAACGAACGGGTAAGTTCTGTGAAACTTACAAAGCCACATTGATTCATAATTATTTAGGTTATCTGAAACGTTTTTTTTCTTTTCTTTTGGATTTTAGAGAAAATGGCTGATAAGCTAACTGACAGTTTTCTGTCGTCTGTCTCTATTCACGGCAAGTCAGATGACAGCTATAATTTCAGTGTTGATTTTCAATAAACTCAATTCAATAAACTTTGCTTGAAAAATGTTGTACGTGTGAATTAGTGGCTCTGCGCATAGCATTTGACCAGATCAAGCGTGATTAAAATTGGCCTTTTAAATTTGGTTTTTGGTAATTCTGTCAAACCTAAATGGGATGTATTGTTTCGATCCTGTAAAACCTACATTTCAGTCCAAATTTACCCTATCAAATAAGAAAAATAACTTTTTATAAATAGTTTCAAGTACAATTGCATTTTGTTAGGGTCGAAATCGGTAAAAGAAATGCATGGAAACGGCATGTTATTTTAAGCATCTAGTTGGAGCGGCAATTATTCGGTACGTCTGGACCGTGCTGATAAGCGAGTTCGCGAAAAACGTAGTGTGACACATAAATATATATTGGCTTATAATGGATCCCAAAACTGAGAAGGTGTAAAGGCACTCAGTAGCACCAGTACCCAAGGTTGAACTTGATCAACGGTCAGCGGACTCGGCTAGTTGAAAGATCTGATTGATATTTAAAGATGTCGCGGAGTAAGTTTAGGTTTAACTTTCAATTTACTTCCAACAAAAATATCGCATGGTTAATTTCTATTGGGTCAAAAACTATGACAACGATTCCTTGCGATGGCTATAAGTAAAACCACGTGTTCATTGAACACGATAAAAAGCGTGTCATTTGTTTCAGAATTGTATGGTCGATGAAATTATGCAATTGACAGCATGCAGACCTGTGCTACACGTTTACTGAGTGTAATTTTAACGTTTGAATTGACATTACTCATGTGTCATGTATACATATTCTTTATAGAAAATAAAAGTAAAAAAATATATCAAGGGGATTCAAAGAAGATAAATAAGAAATGGGCTAAGGTTCAGAGACTTAAGGAGCTCGAAGAGCAAAAAATTGCTTTAAAGATGTGGAACCAAATGCCTTCAAAGGTAAAGAAGAATATTAAGGTGAGTTCATAGCTTTAAAAAAATCGTCAGTGCGGTCTCCTCCTATCATTCCCTGGCTTCTGCGCATCAACAATAGGGACCCGCTAATGTCAGGTATTGATTGTAAATTGATCATTCTCAGAATCGTACAAAAAAACTCAAGCAAGCATATGCTGGCTTGATAGTTTTTAACAAGACTCAACGCTCAGCAAGAGATGAGGATATGGATGTACATCAGAATCCTACAAATGATACCAAAGCCTCCAAAGCTACTCAAATTGAAGATATTTCGCAAGTATCAAATACCGTAAGCGCATCATATACGCCTTCTCCATATAATAATCGTAAATGTCAAGTGTAGGCAAATTAATACATGTGTTCAGTAAAATACTAAGGCTGCTTTATAATCTTGTTAAATGTGTATGATATATACGTTTCATTTTTGCTAATATGATTAAATTAAACAATCCACAATAAATGTAGAATCCTGAGAATTCCGAGATTCAAAGCAAGGAAAAGGACATAATTTCGAATGCGCAATTCAACGGACATTCTGACACAGTGAATGTTATTGAGGTGCAAAATCCAGATGATGTAAGTGTAGATCATTTTGAATTAGTGCTCTTCTTTATACATGCCAAACGTTTTAGTTTCGGGGATTTTAAGTGCACTGTCTAAACATGTATTGCATGGGATTAATGAAATCAGTCTTTCATCCCAACCGTACCTGTTAACATTTACTTTCATACTTCCTGTTATGCTGTCTGTAATATATATATATACACATACATTTAATTTTTTCTAATACAATTAACTTAAACAATCCACAATAAACGTAGAATCCAGAGAATTCCGAGATTCAAAGCAAGGTAACGGACATGATCTCGAATGCGCAGTTCAACGAACCTTCTGACCCAGTGGATGTTATTGAGGTGCAAAGTCCAGATGATGTAAGTATAGATCATTTTGAATTAGTGTCCTTCCTTATGCATCCCAAACCTTTTAGGTTCGGGGATTTTAAGTGCACTGTCTAGACATGTTGCATAGGATTAATGAAATCAGTCTTTCATCCCAACCGTACCTGTTAACATTTACTTTCATACTTCCTGTTATGCTGTCTGTA
>JAQIXS010006809.1:0-10089 GCA_034700785.1 Rossiulus vilnensis | reverse complement strand
ATACAAATCCTACTACTGCATCTGATAAATTCGTTCTTTTCCACTTTTGAAAAGATGAAAGGCGTCCAACTGCCATTGAACTTTCCAACCAGAAAAATGTCATCCAGAAGGCCAATGGATGGAAAGTGTATCACATTTGTTCTCAGATTGATGATTTGGTGAGTTTCGCATGGAAATGTTTACCAAGTTAAGAGTGTTTAATTCCAGTTCTAAAAAAAATGATTATATATAAGGTGGAGCTTGAAGGCAATGTTCATTCTCGTCTGGCTTCTCTGTTGCAAGTTATGGAGAAGAAAACGGGAACAAAGGAGGACGAAGATCTCGACCTGAGCCGAGCCAATGAACTCATGAGGGTAAGGATTCGATGTGAAGTTTAGTTTTCATAGTTGAATTGTTAGATAATGTTTGAGCTCTGTGACTTAATTTCAAAGTTTTGAACTCATAATGACTACAGTTGATTTGAATAAATGACTGTAACTGATGAATCCTTTTTTTTTTTTTTTTGGTTTTTAGGGCAACATTCAGCGGTGTAAGCTGATCAGGGACCAGATGAATGATGCCAGGCACCAGGTGCTCAAGGTACTTGATCACAGGTCAAGAGTGGTGGACATCGTTGGCAATTTTGCTACAAAATCAGGCAATAAGAAAAAATAAGTATCCGGTTCAACATTCGATCCTTCTTTTTTATTTCCATGTACACATCTTTTATATACAGTGGCTCAAAGTGAAAACCATACACATGCATTCGACAGCTGTGTATGCAGCTAATTATCTTAATTTAACGTACAAAAATAACTTGGAATTAAATGATGACTTAATGTATATTTATTTACATTTGAAGCAACAAATTCAAACCATCATTAAACAAACTTGATT
This sequence comes from Rossiulus vilnensis, assembly GCA_034700785.1. Lineage (NCBI taxonomy): Eukaryota > Metazoa > Arthropoda > Diplopoda > Julida > Julidae > Rossiulus > Rossiulus vilnensis. The sequence goes on along the minus strand of JAQIXS010006809.1, from coordinate 9,213 downwards.
GAAAGAACATTAAATATTTAAACAAATCAATGTCAAAGTGAAAACCATACAGTCAAAAGTTCATTATGTTGTAGAGCTATTTGGAATAATTTGTATAGGAAAATGAGTTTGTCTTATCATCTTGTTATTTATGTATAGGAGCCCAAACAACGTTGAAAGAACGTGAATTGATTGCTAGCCATCATGAGAATGGAAAATCCTGTAGGATGCTAGCTGAAATTATGCAAAGAAGTCACTCAACCATTTAGAATATCATCGAGAGGTATAAAAATGGCCACCAAATCGTTAAAAAAGTAAGGAAGGGTCCCAAAAAATATTTACTGATACTGATGAGAGGTGGATTCTTGCATCAGATAAAGAAAAAACCCCGATTAAGTGCTCCAAAACTTGTTGAGATTAAGAAACATTTGCGTAAAAGTGTTAGCCCTGAGACTGCACAATGTTCTCCGAAAAAATATCTTCAATGGTAGAGTGACCAGGAAAAAGCTGTTAGTCAGCAGCAGAAAACAAAGCTAGATTACAGTTAGTTGAAAAAAACTCCCAAAAATAACCAGTTTTGGAATAGTTATATTTACTGATTAAAGTAAATGGAGAAGACCTGGCAAGGAACTGAAAAAAAACAAATTCTTCAGCCAACTGTCAAATGCGGTGGTGGTGGAGTGATATGGGGCTGTATGTCAGCTGCTGGCACAGGAAATCTACACTTCATCGAGGGCATTATGGACAAAAACATCCACCTTGACATACTACATTAGAATTAGAAAACTAGTGCAGGAAAACTAAATATTAAAGATGAGTTATGCTGTATCAGGATAACCACCCAAAACATACAGCCCATATAGTCAAGGAATTGTGCCTTTACAACTGCCCAAAAGTGATGAAAACTCCCCCTCAGTCTCCAGTGTTAAATGTAATTGAACATTGTTGGGCCAAATTGGTCGTGGAAATTAGACAACACTCAATTTCCAACAAACATGACTTTAAAAAACCACTGCAATACGAATGGGACAAAACATCTCCTGATTACACCAAAAAAAAATTTTGGAATCTTATCCAAATCGCTTAAAGGAAGTAAGAAAACAGAATGGTTTACCAATCAAAGACTGATTTCGTTTTTGTCAAGAAAAGATGACTATGGTTTTCACTTGGACATTGATTTGTTTAAATATTTAGTGTTCTTTTCATCAATTTTGTTTAATGATGATTTTAATTTGTTGCTTCAAATGTAAGTAAATATACATTACATCATCATTTAATTCCAAGTTATTTTTCTTCGTTAAATTTAGATAATTAGCTACATACACAGCTGTTGAATGCATGTGTATATTTTTCACGTTAAGCCACTGTATCAGTGGTCTCCAAACGTTGCTTCTGGAAAAGCATTGCACACCCCCAGACTAAAATGTTCCATGTTCAATATATGCACCGTGCTTTGGAGATCACTGGTCAACATTTCATCTCCATCTTATGAAAAGGCATGTGGCAACTAACCCATAAAATGTATTTAAATGTACACGTTAGTTGTTATTATCTTGTCATCTTAGGAGTAATCTCCACATGTATAATTATTCTTTATTTGTGCATTAATCATGGAAAGCTAAACCTTCAAGGCATGACAATTAAATATCTTATTATTTATTGTTTGTGCAAGGCTGTCGCTGTTTTCATTTTACGATAAGAGAATTGTATTCACTGGTTTATCTGACAACTACAGTTGATATAAATGGAAAAAACTGAATAAGGTTTAATTGAATTGCTAACATGTGTCCCTAGGTAATTTTAATAATCTCACCAATAAATTCATCATTTTGTTATATTTTAATAACATCCTCACTAACAGCATGCGTCCAATATCTTATTGCCATGAAGCATACATGTGCAACGCTTTAATATTGCAAGCAATTTTTTTAAAGAATGCCATAGGTAAACATCTAGAAAGATCACAAATTAGATAAATCATGGAAATGCAACATTTGGACATGTGGAATGGATATGGTAATTTCTGTATGTTAGAGGGTTAATTTTCACCCATTTCCATACAGTATAATTTAATTTTCTTTATCATATAGGCCTATTTGCACTTTTTTTCTTTTCAACTTCAATCTCCCCTAATCGTTGGAGGGGTATTAAATGAAAACCATAAACAGCAATACGGGTGTAGATGGAAGCACATTGCCACAGAGTTTTATTACTCGTAAGAAAAATGTCTTACGATTTTTAATTTTTAGATCTTTAAAATAACATTTTCAAACAGACATTCAACGACATTCCCCGAGCTAGTGTTTGTAAACTCTCCTCTACAATCTTGCAATGTGGTACAATATTGCAGAATTGCAGATGGCGCTCCGAGCGCTTTAATGTGTAGCGCCACCTGGTGCCAGTCGCAATCTCCATTTCGTGACCATTCAAAAATGGCAGCAAGTAAGCGAAGACAAGACGAAAAACATCTCAAAATACTTCGAGAATTAGGAACAATACTTCAAAACAAACAGTGTTTCGACTGTAATCAAAGAGGTCCGACCTACGTGAACATGACCATTGGTTCTTTCGTCTGTACGTCATGCAGCGGAGTTCTGTGAGTAGTTTCTTTTTGACCGTAAAATGCGTAGAGGTGTGAAAAACTTAGTCATCGTATGCGGAAATCGTTGGCTACCTACGGGCCTTTTAGGGCTTATTTATCCAATTTGGGATGTTTAATTTTTTGTTGTGTGTGAACCCAAACCACTTTATTGTGCGTAACTTAAAAAGATGAACAGAAACCTGCCGAGCTTGGTCTTTCGAATTGCGACCGACAAGGGGATAAAATATGTAGAATGTTCCAGACGTGACCGACCGGTTTGTTTGCCGGTGGTTATTATATATATGTTATTAACGCTGATTATTTTGTTTTTATTTGATGTAGTTCCACTTTTAATCCCTCGTTACTCAGATGTTAAAGTTGTATTGATTGTGAAAAAATACACCCTAGTTATTGAGTGACGTATTTAAAACCAGTTGCAGCCAAATTAGTTGAAAAGGTCAAACGAAGAGTCAGCTGTTATTAGGCTATGCCTGTTTTTTTTTTAGAAAGTCTGCTGCTTATCTTGTGAATCGTGTGTGCACATAATTTGCCATGATCTGGTCTATTTGTATGGTTCCACATCCACGACTTAACCTTGTAACAGCATGAGCTCGTCTAGGAATAATTGATAATTAAAAAGGCGCCAACGTGCTATGTGTAAATATAATTCATTGCGTTAACAGAAAATTTGCATTTGCTTTTGACAGATATACCCATAGACGACACTGTCAGTTACCCGTTAATAACAGTTTGGGTAAATTTAATATCTTAAACGCAGCATTAAAGAGTTATAAAATAAATTTATATGTGACTTCCACCACCTGTATAGGCTAGATACAACAGATATTTTTTTCCATACACCGCCGTTACAAATCGTTGAGTGTTTAATTCTACAACTTATTTGTGGCAATACGTTTTCGTGGCCTGGTCTTAGTAGCACTGCAAACCTGCTGTCAACTAAAACCAAACAATCTCAATAGCCTTGGAAGTTGACGAACTGTCTGCAAAATGCATGTATCTGAGACCTGACTATGATGGACAGTTTTTAATGTGCTAATTTCTGTGAAAATATTGCTTGCACTTTGCTGTGCCCTAGGCCTATGATATTGTCGGTCTTTTATCTTCATAGAAATCAAGGAAATGTGGAAATTAAGCAAACGTTTCTGAGGACTTCTTATCGGTTTTATATAAATATTGGATAAAATTTCCTGGTCTTTAATTGTTGAACAGTCCATACTCAAGTTTAGATGGTTACAGATTAATTTTGTTGCACCCATATGTATGATGTTTCTTAGCATGCTGATATGCTGTGCAAGTCAGCCTACAGTCCGTTATTTTGACGTACAACCCATTGCTTCTTAATTACTACATACAGTGTATAGGCTACATGTACATGAATGTGTCCAACTTCACACTGGTATTAAATCACTGTGGTGGGCTGATAGAGGTAGCACTTCTCATTTAGCATTCTGAAGATGTGCATTCGAATCTCACGGTTTTGCAAATTTTGTTTCCAGGCAAATGCTATGACAACTCCTCTAAAAATGACCACAACCGACCTTGCCCCCGTATGCCATCGACCCTATGGGGGTCGATAAATAACCTCTAATAAACACTAAACTAAAACTTAAGCAGTTCTGCACATATCTACGATCATATTTAGTTTCCAGGAGAATAGGCCTACTAGATTAGCTTCTAAGAAATTCCAATTAGGCCATCCTTTCACATTTCCTTCACCAGTTGCATAATTTTCTAGTTTTACTGTTTGCTTGTATCGCAATCATGACTCTCCTGTGACTCTCAGTCATAATTGAAATTTATGAAATTATCTTCGTAAATATGTTACAAAAAGCACATCAACTTTTATTCACGTATAGCAGGTCAATGGCGGATCTAGGATTTCTCAATGGGGCCGCGGTTGTGTTGTGAATGACTGATCACAGATGTGGCGATATATAGGGCACTTGTTCGGAAGTTGTTCCATGTTAACTGCTTGATGAAGGTTGGAGAGTGGTTGCACAAATCTCCCCCTGGCTTGATCCACCACTGTACTGAGGCCATTTTTGGCTCGCGAGCTCCGGGTTTCACAATGTCACTCCTATAGAATAACGTCGAGTTGATTAGATCGTTAGAGAACCCATCTGTAGGATTATTTGTACGTGTAGGCCTGCGCTGTATTTACATTCTACTGCAAAACTTGCTTCACATCGCAAACTATTGCATTATTAAACGAATGTTTGGCCATTGACAGGCCTAACCCAACTTTTAGCTACTTAATTCGTATCAGTTGGCAGACACTCAAGTTTATTTTGTCAGCTATCTATATCAGAAAGGAAAACATGATATTCACCCCACAAATTAAACAACTTAGTGCACCACACAAACCTAATACGTCTTGCTATAATGTGAATATTTTAAAAGATAAGTTGTATCTTTCCTTCAAGTGCTTACAAGTTTGTGTGTTCAGTGAATGCCGCAACCAAATGGTTGCATGCGGCATTTGTCATCAATACCTTTCATGCACATTATTTGTGTACTTTCACAGCCGATGATCGAGATCTTAAAGGTTGAAAAGAAAGGTCAAGGAAAAGAGACGTTCTGTAATGCCTTTCTATTCATTACCCAAGCCATTTCGACATGTCTGATCGTAGAATCCCAGGCCAATTCGGGGGAGGAATCGTATCCCCTGGCGGATTGTTCAGAAAGTGTGGCGAGTTTGAGATAGCCAGAGCCTATAAGAGGATGGTGCAGGGCGTAAACCTGGACTTAGGAGCCGAATTGAGGATTTGTGTAGAGAAATATCCGCTAAAATCCAAAATTAATGATTTTTTCCCCTTGATAATTTTGCCTGCAGCGTTCCCATTACCACTGCTAAAAAGATTTGTAAAAAAATCCTGATGCTGACTAACTTTAAGAGAGTGCTTTAAATACTGTAATTTGAAATTATATGTTTGATTGTGTAATTTTTTCACCAATTTATCGTTGGCATCCTGTATTTAAGAAAGCTAAGGTGACTGCGCCGAACAGAGTGTAGCCTGTTTGGTGTAATATCTAATGTAGTCTACGCATGTTTATCACTTTCGGCATTGTCATGGTGAACACCTGCATGCCAAGTTGTCAGTGTGTAATATGGTTGTCCTAGTTGTGTTTTTATCGATCAACTGAAAAAAATCGCACGAGCTTTTAATAAATAACGGAAGCAGGGACGATCTTCATGAATATTTCCAACTTTTCAAGAACTTACTGGACTTATGAGATCATAGAGCTGTAAAAAACGAATAAACGCTACACTAGTTCTCCTATCCACATTAACATAAGATAGGAGGCTCATGGTTCAGTTTTTAAAAGCTAAATTAGTTCTGAATATTTAAGGTTGGCCGATTTTTGACTTCACACGTATTTACTACACTGTAGGTTGTGTTTGTACTTACAGCTAAAACTCACTCCCCCTTCTGTGGCAGTAATTAAGGTAAAGCCTACGCCTTCTTCTTGTCATAGTTAGTCGTGGTTCCGACTACCTCGGATAATCGAGCTTTCACTGTACATGTACATATTTGCATGTATTTTTTAACTTTTGAAGAATGCGTAATTTTCGATAATAATGAATGCTTACAGGCCTAATGAAGTCGGATAGCGTAATTTAGGCAGAATTTGATCTAAATTCAGCTCAAGCTCAGATTCCACTGCTTTGTGAACGTTGTGCCTACGATAACAATCTTGAAAGTTGCATAGGCTTTGGCTAGCGTTAAAATGCATTAGTGAGCATTATGCGAATGGGGCGGTCAGATTTCCAGAATATAACGCCAGCTAAATTCTGGTTGAGTAATCTGACACTACCATCTTTGCTTAGACTGGTGTCCTTGTTATAAATTTCGATGTTTGGTAAACATCAGCTAGCTGGGTTAAAATAACCGGGTCACTCCCCCGAACTGTAGCAGCTTTTAAAAATTGAAAATGAACTTTTAATGTTCTAGGGGTTGCTTCTAAAGACATGGAAATTCTCTTCATTTTAACCAATTGGTGGGAGATTGTGACCAATATACACTGTAGCTTTCAAAGCTTTAAAATGTTTTTTACAGTATTCCTACACAGCAAAAATGGCGGGCATGGACAATCAGCCCTTTTTTGCCAGTCAATCATCCTTGGCACGGAGCATTCAGCCTTTCTGCGTTCATGAATGCTTTGTGTAAGATTAGAAAAGGAAAGTTTAGTAGTCATATTATTGCACACGTTACCAACCAAGTGGTTAATTCGAGTACACACAATGATCCGTTTGAAAAACCCATTAATTAATTACAGGAAGCTTTCAATGAAATGATCATAATTTGGGTTAAAGAGTAAAGGGACGTTTTTGATTAATGTTATTCTTCCTCATTCCTTCACGGTGTACATCACGTCGGATGACATCTGGCGCTCATTGACCAGTTCTAATCCCGTTAATAAAATTGGCAGCAGTGTCTGGAATGGCTCGCTTGATTTTATAAACAAGTTAAGTTCGACTCCAATTGACCATAATGACATGACCTAGCATTTGTGCCAAATAGTTTCGTTGCGTTTGAGATGAATTCGACAAACCTGATTAACCGGCTAACGATTATCATGGGTTGCATGTGATAACCAGGTGGAGTGGCGGATTTATGCTCAGGAAATCTAAGCTGTTTGGTGGAATAACTTTCGAGGAATGCTATTTCTAAAAAGTTTAATGTTCACTAAAATCACTAGTGGTTTCATCAGAAAAATGATCAGATAGATTGAAATTTTGTGATTATATGAGATTTAAATGAGATTATACTGTATGTGAAGCACATGTTATGGTAAAATAACATCTACATGTACTTGCATGCAGTCAGTTGAATCTTTGGTTGACTTGCATGGAGAAAGGAATTGTTATTATGCTGTACGGTTTTAAATAGGGGAAATCGCCGAAATAAAACAGGGATGGGGGGGACGTTAAACTTTCCGCTTAATAGCCTATAGTGTAGACAGAACACTTCTAATAAAAGTCTAATCTAGTAGAAAAAATTTCATTAGATTAGAATCCTAATCTAACCTTTCGTTTTTCGGCCCCAATGGCTTTTGTCATTTTCTCCGGGTACCTTGAGAACTATTTGAGGTAATCTTGTGAGACTAATTTTGTAAATCACAGGTTTGTGGCGCCTTCTCGTCTGGACAGACGGTAGCAAATAACATTGCGGTCCAGACTGAAAATTGCTTGAATAAACCTAATCTGCAATAATACAAAGATTTGTTGTTTGGGACAAATGGTCTACCTCTAACAAATAGAAATGAAATGAGGCTCATTTTTATTGTTATCAAAGGGCTCTGGAAATTGGACAAAAGCCCACATTCTGCGTTGTTGAAATAATAAACGGATGCACATGTAGGGATTGTTTATTAATTCTGTTTTGAGTATCGAATTCAGGGCCGATGTTTGAATAATTGTTTTGTGCATGTTCACGAAATCGCCAAACCTTTTTTGCTGAAATTCATTGGCTTTATTATGGGGCGTTTTTATTATCTAGAAAACAAAATCCATAGCGCACGAATAAATCCTAATTTATGGTAGTCTAACTATTTATGCGCTAGTGTTTTATGGCACGTGTTACAACATCATTTAGCAGGTGGCGAATAGCAGTTTAGAATCGTGATCCATCTCTGATAACGCTCATTTTTTCCCCGTTTCGAATTCCTTGTCTGTCATTTGGCATAGTTGACTTGCAGCCGCTTGTTTTTTTTACAATTACATGTATTACGTGTTGGTAAACTGGAGAATGTGCACTGTATGAATGTCGAGGCCGTGTTCTGCTCCTCCCCACAAAACTATAAAACAATAATTGAGGCAATTTAGCGTTGCATATTACACTGGTGAGTGGTTTACAGCACGCACTTACTGCGATTACAAATTGGTAAGTCGGACATGATGTTGTTGCCCTTTATATATTATTTAACAGTTTTATTTTGTAAGTCTTAATAATCCTCAGAAAAACGTAGGCTAAATCCATATTTGTGATTACCTTTTTTTCTGAAAATACTCGTCTATGGCCTTTCTTGTAATAATTGTACTGGTAAGTAGATTTCGTTTTTAAATAAATATGTTCCACTATGGTTTTCCCATGTGTAACTAACTGGTACTGGTGTTCATTGGAAAGCTCGATGACACGTGATATGGGGATGCTAGCTATTGCAGGGGGCATACAATTTTGAACTCTTCATTAGGCTGCGATTTGACCTAGAAGACGTACATTTCACGCCGATCGCGATGGTACGACAAGCTAGCCACGTAACATAGTGTAGCCAAACAAAACTTGTTTCACCACATTTTTTAAACTAAAATTGATGTTATTTATTTTTCTGCATTTTTTAAACTTTTTTTTTGAAGTAACATTGCCGTGTTGACCTCTCAATTTGACGCTGTAATTTGCGTAGTCCTTCCTGATGCCACCAGCTGCCACCAAACAGTTAAGCTTTCGAAACATTCAAAACAGTAGCGGTTCTCAAACCTTTAAGCATCTCTTTCTTTACTTTCCTAAAAAACTTACTGAGAACCTGTTGGTGGTCAGTTGCAACTTGTAACGTGGGATCTTATTACTGTTGAATGTGCTAAATTATCATTATTAATTAAATTTTCGGCCACGCGTATACCAGTGATATTT
>JAQIXS010006808.1:0-10089 GCA_034700785.1 Rossiulus vilnensis | reverse complement strand
TCCATTTTGAAATTTGTGCAAGTTAGTTTATTTTTTTTGTAACTCAATGGGCCATTTTAAAATTATGTGAAATATGGAAGACAACAGGACGACCAATTCTATATGTGTAAAAATAAATTATACAGTGATAATAAATAATGTGTGCAAAACTGTAGCACAAATTGTTGCATCTTGGGCATATATTTTCAAGGTCATTGGGCGCGTTCTGGAAGCCTTAAGGCTGAGCAAAATAAAGGATGCACACCATGAAAAAAGATGACACAGTTTTGCTTCAAGTACATGTATTTACAGTATTATAATTGATAAATTGATACAATTGGTTGTCCACTAGGTCCACTAGTTTTTTTCCTCTCAATGAAAACCCAAAAGGGGGTAGCATGACAGTTTTTTCTTTAAAAATTATTCTCTTATAAATAAACGAGACATTTAAAAATTATAAAAAACAATAATTAGTATTTGAAGCAAAAATGTGAGCTGTGTTTTACATTTTGGTTCGGGCTTAAGTCTGCCTCAATAAGGGACATGCTAACGTATATCAGATAGAATGAAAGGCAATAAGCTGTGATAACAGGTTTCAATAATGAAAGTAGAAGTACATTTAAATTACCCATTACAAACAATAACTAATATTTGAGATAGCGCCACCGTTTGCCATCGTGTAATCCATCGTTTTAATAAATCAGAAAATTTGGCTCTTTTCAAAAATGTTAATAATTAAAATAATGCCGTAGGCGAAAATTTTAGACTTTTATCTAACCCTTTAAATTCTTTTTCGGATCATTATTAACAAATAGCAGCATTAGTTTCCCCCTCTCAAAATAAAGTAATATGCATAACCAATAATGCATTTTAGTTCAGCCAGATATTCACGGAGTTATTAAGAATAACTGGGATGCCAAAGGCGAGCATTTGTTAAATTCACGACTAGGAAGTATAGATTTTAAGTGTATTTTTATTGAAATGATGTCCTAGAAATGTTAATAAATTCGATCGTCAACGTGAACGCCATAGGCTATTTACATGAATATCATAGTGGTACATAAGTGCGTTTTCTACGCCCGAAATGCACTTTTTCGCTTCGTTTTCACCATGTACATGCATATCGCCGCTGCGCCTGAATAAATTTCGAATAATCAATAAATAAATTTCAGTTGATTGCGTGATATCTCGCGCAGCTCCATGTATTATCGGAGACCAATTTTGAATTATTTTAGAAGCCCCTGTTATAGAGCGACAAACAGTTTACAATAGCAGCCACTAGATGGCTCTGTGTAAATGGCTTCGCCACATTGTCTCTACGCTGTCAGTGATTGCCGTACTTAATGTGGCGGGATACAGACAGCTCAACTTAATTAAAAGATGACAAGGCGTAATTTTGCACTACCTAGATTAGAAACCTCCCCGCTAATGCAATGTGTGCGAAATGTTTTCCCAAGTGCATACAAAACACGCGATGCTACTGTGAAAGATTAAGCATGGAGATAATAATTAATTTCAGTGGCAGAATTGAACGACGTCTTTAAAGTTGAAATTTAAGCATCACACTTACTTTCAATATACAGTATTTAATAAATTCTAATTAGTTAACGTAAGGCTTAGAAATTTCAGGCAATTTTCGATGGTATTTTATATCGAGACAAAAATATCAGAACCAGAATCAGCGGCCACGCAGAGCAGATTGTTTGACAATTTTGGTCCATGGGATACCATTAAATTTAAGCACATGTACGTTAATTGATTGTGCTAATTTTCCAGAGATGTTATCGGAGCATTAACCAAAATACCTTCAAAATTATTGAAGAGTTTTTCAGCAAAAAAGCCAACGTTTTTTTCCAGCTTATAATCCTATATCCGTGTACAGGACTGTCAGAAAGGCTGACGCCAGCATATCTGTAATAAATTCAGCAAACTAGCGAAAAAGGAATTCAGTTCTCCTTAATTTAAAGGAAATAGCGGCAAGTGACAGTGCGGTATGAACTACATCTGATCGAGAATGCTTATATTCTGTCCTTCCGGAAATTATATCCCAGCACCTTATCCTGCAGTGCAGCTCGCGATCAGAGTCACGGATAGAAAATAAATTATTGTGCAAAACTGGTTTCACAGTATTTCCGTGCCAATACTGAGAATTACCCCTTTCGTGTGAGCACAATAGAAATGCAAAGTCATCTTACATAATAACTTCATCTTATAAATATAATAAAGGTTAGACCTTTCTAATCGATCAGGAAACTGGTATGGCAAAAGGTTGTACCTTACGATCGATAAGCCGCCGATGCCTATGGGGTATGGCCTCAGTGGCGCTTGTGGTCTTGTGTAATCCGCGTATCTGCCACTTACTTGGGAGTTATGTCCATCCAGGGTGTGAATTTCCGATCCGGTGGTCAGCGACCTCAAGTACAACCTGTTGTCTTCGCACGCGATCAATAGGAAGGTACGGTCGATTGAAACGTCCATGTTGATCACGGGGCACGGGAACAACAACGTGTTGAGGAGGGTAAAATTTTCCAAGCTCCAAACGCACACGGCGTTGTCTGCAGCGCCTTTAATTAGGAAGATGAACCATTGATTGGGCGAAATACCAATGCTCTGAGTAGGAAAAAAAGTTAAAAAAGCGTCCAACAGCTTTTCATTTTCTTATAGTTTTCTGTAGTTACCATAGACAGAAGTGCAAGTCCAACAAAATTTATTCCGAAATCGTATTTTCAGAGCGGTTCCATTTGATGGGAGGATCAGACTTAAACGAAGTTTAGTTTTCCTAAACTCACTTAGTCAGATTTTTAAATTCTCGGTATGACATGTGGACATGTAAGAACTAATGGTTAACTTCGTATTTGCAAAAAAAAAATGTTTTAAAATGCATTCAAATTGAGACATGCATTTCAAATGAATTTTAAATTGCAACTTTGTTAAATGCATTTGAAAATACATTGAAATTAATTTTGAAATTAAATATTGTCTCGACTATATACGATGTGTACATTATATCAAATGGAGTCTTTTGCATATTGGTTTTATTGGTTTATATGGTGATTGGGAACATGGTACCATTCTAAATCAGTTTGTTGTTCTACACATTCATATATAGTATCCTAAATGTTCCCAGTAAGCCCCATTTAATGGAACTAACATGTTACATTTTTAAATTCAAACGTTAATAATGACATGCGTTTGAAATAGCTGATGGAGATTGCGCAATGTCAAAGTAATTCAAATTTTTGAAAGCACATACCAGTATTACATGACAACCTAAAGATCATTGCATCGTTACATCAATAAGACAAAAATTCAATGTACAAGGCAGCACTTGCCAACAGTTTACAATTGTAGAACCAGCATTGTAAGGGAATTTCGAAAATACACTCTACCGTGTTTGTGGAAATTCCCCCGCATTTTATTTTCGGGTTCAAATCATTTATTTCATTTCTAAAAAAATAATTATTTACGAGAAAAGGAATGCACAATTAAAAGTGTAATAGCTAAAATATTTTCCTTATTATTTTTTTAAATATGCAACTTGTTTTAATCTGAAGCACAATAGTGAATTTACTATATTGTGAAATGCTTTTGTCATTTGCATTATTTACTGCAAACGTGACTATTTAGTTTTAGTTTATGAATTTATGATTACCAAACAAAGAGGACTAGCTATTAAATAATGATGCACTAATTAAAACTTGTGGGAAATGATTTGGGTGCCATTATTGACAGCATCACGATAAACCTTTTGCCATCATTTGCCAGGGTCGTTTGTTACATTTATAGTTATAACATTCTCGACAATTACTCTCTTGATGAACCAGTAATTGACGATATCAAATTTAAAATGCATGTAGTATAATCAAGAACAACAGCTTTTCAAGATAGCATGCACTCGCATTGATGGCATGACACGTGAAATACGGTACAGGAAAATCTTAGAATGGTTGCTTACCGGTAATGAGAATGTCGACATCATTAGCCACGGCCAAACAGGAAATCATCCCTCTATGATGCTCCAATTTGTACACAACTTTGCCGGTTTCCATGTCAGCAATTAAGACACGACTGTCTTCCGATCCGCTGATGATCAACGAGTCGTTCTGAGTGGTGGACACGCATGTCACGGTGGCAATGTGCTCACTTTTGATGAGAAAACACGATTTCCTTGAAGTTAATATTCATTAACCCTGTTTTCATCCAAGATCGACATTAAAAGTAGAGGGAAATGTACTGTTTCAATTTACATGTACCTTCAATGACAAGTGCTTTATTTGTTTTCAAAAAAAGATTAAAACATAGTGAATTTTAAAAGAAAATTAATTTATGTGAATTAATATTCACATGAAATAAAGTCATATAAAAATATTTAAAAATAAATCCAACTTAAGAAGGCAATTTTATGCTTTATGTTAGGAAATAATTTTAGAACATGTTATATCGTTATATCTAAGATTCCTTTATTTCTATAATTGCAAGGAAAGATTTATGGCCATCCTAAACGTTTAATTGAGTCCTTATTACAATTGTATATGTAAATTAAAAACATACGGCTTTGAAGTATTATTGAACGAATTCTCGAAAATTAATAATTCGTTCAAGTACTAAATAAGTGTTCTCATTCTACAGTTTTCAATTCTTGCTTTCATGCTTTTGTAAGCAGCGCCTAATTAGCAAATATATCCGGTTCATAAAAAAATTGAAATATTCTGAATGGCGCAAAGCTTTCTATAGAAATTCAGTCTTTTATTTGAATGATCACCAACTGATAGAAAACGTTGGGCATAAGTATTAATAAGCATTAATTTTCCCGAGTTAACTGCAATGATATCGCTTGCCTATTATGATCATCTAGTCTACGTGATTGAAACTGAAAATATTGATAATTGATTCCAACATATATTACCAGCAATGAAAATGACAACCTATATTTCATCTGAACAATTATTTTAAAGTTCTGAACGAGAGTAGCTTTACTTTGAAAAGTTTTAAAAGAGCAGATGGGGTATCCATACGCATCATCATTTTAACTGACACTTCGTAGCTAAGTAACATCGCTTGCAAACAAAATTTCGATTCCTTGGACTTACCTAATCCGATGCCGAATTCCACATGTCTGGATATCCCAAACAATGGTCGTGGTATCCTCGGATCCGCTGATGAGATATTTTCCCGAATTGCTGACGTGCAGGCACACCACCTTCCCATAATGCCCTGCAAAGATTCGGCGAAACTGTCTCAATCTATACTTTTAAGAAGCACTTTTATTCCATAAACAGCTCTTATACCAGTGAATGTCTTGAGGAGTTTTCTGGATGGCAGGCAGTGCATGTGAATGGCCTTCTCTCGATCGCTACTAATGACCGCTTGATTGTCTGGAGAAAGTACGAATGAGGTGAACCCGAGAGGGCATGAAAGGGTGCTCACGGATTCCGGAACCGGGTTCCACACCCACGTGTTCATGGGCACCAAGAGCGGCTCTTCTGTGGTATCACACCACTCCATGGCTTGAGTGACCATGGCTTCGATGGCTTCTAGTGGCACCTCTATCAAACAAGAAAAAAACTAAGTGATGATCAATAAATGGTATGCGGTAGGGGACAGCTTAGATGGGCGGTGTGCATGTACATGTATAATGATAGTTTATATTTGTTAGATGTAAAGTGGATAGGTTAAAATGTGTTTTTAACTTTGTCTTTTAAAAAATGAAATCAATTTTTTTAAGCAATTGATTGTGGATTGCATGTTTTCTTTTGTCTTTAGCGCAATTTTGAAACCTTATAATAATATAGGTTATTGTTTACATCACACAAAAATGGAAGAAAACATTCCAACGTACACGATCCGCATTTGTGTTAAAATATGGAATCAAGAATCATCTTAGTTGCGCCAAAATAAGTTATAAAAAAATCGTAATTGGAAAAACAAAGTGGTTATATACATGGATCAGTACAACAAAAGATACTCGAACAAACGTTAAATGGGGCAAAAATAAATATAATTACAGTAAAATGGTGTGTGCAAATGGGCCAAAACATTTTAAATACAATGCTATTTTTCCAATCATGTTTTCCTGAAAATCTATACCTTGACTCTTTTCAATCAATGATGTCATCATTTACGTTGCCTAACGAATAAGAGTTGAAAGGAGGTTTCTTAAAACTAGATTGAGTTTTTGGTTTTCGTTTTGTAGGTCATATATTGTTAAGAAAGCACATTTCCATCAACAAATGCTTATTAAAAACGGACGTTATTGTATAGTTGTTTGTTAATTTTAAACTTTACTGTGCTGCCCTGTGTCTATCATTTGAATAAATATATGAAGTGTATTATAATGATTTTCCTGATGGCGTTATTTTACCAATGGTTTCTTAAAAATTTGAATATATTATCAAATCAGTAAGTCAAGCACTGCATATTACATATACAGTGGATCCTCCAGGAAGTTAAATTTACGTTTTCATTACACTTATAGAGTAAAAATATGTTTTATGATATAATAATGAAGTAATTTCAACTTTTATTTATACTTGGTCGCCATCAAAAAACAGTTGTTTTCAGCCCAATTGGCTTTGGAGATTTATCTGATATTGTTCATCAAACGGTGCTTTATTAGTGCCTTTGCGGGAAAGTTGTTTGGAGACAATCGAAATTGTCTGCCTCTAACAATATTATTCTTTGACATGTTAGTCCGCCCTTACCTCCATAGGGTCGAAGCATGGAGATGACTACTGGTGCGAACTGCAGGGGGTTTTTGCACAAGATGTCCAGGGAGGATTTCACCGCGTGATAAATGAGCTCTATTTCGAAATCCAAGATCTGCTTAGGATGACAAAGCATTAGCTTTCTGGGCGCTCATGATTGCGGTGGCGTGGACACTGTTTGAATTCAATTTTCGTGTACCTTTGATCTGACTAGATCTAGAATGCACAGGGCGTAGCCAACGGACACGGTGCAGAGGGCGGCGAACAGGAATTCAAAATTGCAAGCTGTCACTTTCTTAATTCGCTTGATGTTTCCTAAAGGTGGGCGGAAAATGCTCAGCGTCAACATCGATTTCGTACCAGTTGCCTGCAAAGAAAGGCATTTGCGGCCTACTTACTGGCTTCCAGAAGATGATACCACAGTTGGTCAATCTGGCGAAAGCTGTAATACAGTTTGCTGTCGTCGGGCGGTGATTGGTTGTAGTCTGCTGGCTGAGGAAACTTCGGCTCTATCCTTACAGAACTCGAAGAACTGTTTAGATCTACTCTAGAGGATGACTGCATAAAAAATGCAAAACGACATCAGACTCGTGAAACAGGTGCATGCAAGCATTGGAAATGATCACTTCAACTGGATAAAAATGTAGAATGGGACATATTTGAATGACAATGAAAGAAAGCTAGAGTGGCTTTTTCTGAGTTTGATAACCTAGAAAGATTAATAACCTAGACTTTGATGCGCGAAAGACGTATTCGCAATATCCAAATGGGCTAAGTTTTACTGATTTAACAAACTACAACACTTTAGACACTTATGAACATGCCTCCAAAATATATGCTGTGAGAACTAGCATGGAATAGAAATGTTTTTTACAGAGGTGAAGCTTTTCTGGTGATTTTTGTTTTCGTCAAAAATGTCGTTGAGATAGGCGAAATTAATTAAATACATTTAGGAAGGCTGCATAAACAAAGCTGCAAAAAATTTGTCGCCATGCAAACATGGCAGATGAATGCCAAACCTTGCGGGTTGACCCTTTGGGAAACATACTTGAGCTCAATTCGTCACAGAACCTGCCACAAATAAAATTTAATTTTCTGGAATTCTCTTCCAAAGAATAGCCTTAAGCTACAAGAATTTACATTAAGCAATGATGCTAAGAAATTGTGGATAATTTCAAACTGATGGATACAGTGTATATTCAGGAAGAATTCTTGCAAGCAAATTTGAAGGGTACCAAACCATAAGGTCTTCAGCTCCAGATCCTCCCACAATGCGTTCAAAACATTGTGGGGGCCATTCCCCCACCTGCTACCGTCATGAGGTCATGTGTGAAAACCCAATTTGTAGTAGTCAGTGCCTAACTATTGCTTGATTGGATGGAAAGTGCAAAAACCCATTCAAACACTAAAATCTGCAGATATCCAAGGGGAAAATAACAACAATTACTTAAGCAAGCAAGGCGGTGCGCAAGGTGGGGCTTTGGGGTGAAATCCCTTCCTTCTACAGGAACAAAAACACGAAAATGATCATAGAAACTGTGAAAAATTGTTGTAACTTTAATCAAACCCCCTAAAAATGCGAATTAGTCCCTCTTGCCACAATTTTAAAATCATTCGCTTGGACATTCGCTTGGTCAAGAGGACACGAACGAAAGTCATTTAGTTTTGGACCCTTAAAACCACTTCAATGTTCCTAAAAACATGTTTCAGAAATGAGTTTTAAAACCTGGACGTCAAAATGAAGTAAAGAATGACATAATTGCACAGTTGCCTTACTAGCCCCGAGAGAAGAGGGTATTTTGAACGTTTATTGCTGGTGCAATACGCATGACACATACGACTGTTTAGAAAAAAAATCGACAATAACAATTTTGTTTCACTAAATTCTTGTTTATATTTTCCTAATTAAACGTCACAGGTGTTAACGTCTGAACTTGTCGTCGTTTGAACGAAATCAGATTGGTACTATCTATATTGTTAATAAAACTAGTTTATTTGCTCTCCTGAAAAGTTGAGTTTTTGGCGCTTAGCGAGGTATTGTTTGGCACCCTTCATTTAATAATGATGCCATTTTTATAAATTCCTTTAAATACATGTGCATTACAGAAATATTTCATCGTGTTTTTAAGCTTCAACATTTATAACGTGAGCGTATTTCATTTAACTGGTGAAATGCCTAAAACAGCATTTCTGTCGCTCACTAATTAAAACCCTTGACAAGAGCAGCAGGGCAACTTACCGAATTCTCTTTTTCCGTAAGAAATTCCAAAAGGAACAAGTTGGCGATGTCCGAGTGAGTTGCTGCTGCAACCTTATCGCTCAGGTACAACTGCCGAGCAACGGAAGCTATGCACTTGTGCCTCCATGAGAGAAGATGCCGATTTGCTACTCGAGTTTCCTTCAGAAGGAATCCTGCAAAAAATGGCAAAATATGGATCTTGTGGAGACCAGGTTACGATTCTGTTGACTTTGGCAACAGAAGCCGGGAGTTATTTAGAAGATGCGAATATCTTTAGTTTGGATTATACCTTAGTAGACTTTGACTTGGCTTTAAATTTAATTAACATTTACTAGAGGGAAGGGAACTCTTCAAATACGTCGCCTCCTATTTCGGCTTTAAAGTAAAGCTTAATTCTATTAAATTCTATTGTCACGATTCTGATATTTCAACGTTAACGTAATTTAAACTACCAAGAGAATCGCATACTCTTGCCTGTTAGTTTTTGTGCCGCAATAAAATATGGAAACCTTTAGCAAATACATTTTTTAGCTTACCCAAGCACTGAAGTTAATAGACGACGAAAAAGAAACTACGATGCTACTAACGTGAAGATTTTGCTTAATTGCCTGCATTTTGATTTCGCAGGCTTTTGGAACGAAAATTGGCGGGCAAATAAAGCTTAATCCATCATTTTTAGTCGCATTGTTTCTGATATTGTTGCCTCCATGAACTTATTCTTTTGACTACCGCTCTTAAAAACTTACGAATAATTTATCAACATGTTAAATGCGTCAAAAAATATGCGTGGATGCTTTTCTTGAGTGCTAAATCAATATTCTGTGTAAGAATACACCCTCGTCATCGATCATTGTCAGTTTAACATCGTATTCCAGCGATGGAAAACTGATATAAGTATCACGATTCCCCAGAAATGTCGCAATACTGTAAATGCTACGATGCTGAAGTGATAACAAGCCGTCGAATAATATAGTTAACGTGGCACTGCTGGTCAAAATACCAGCGGTGCAAAGTACATGTATAACTATTAATAACTTTACCAATGTCAGAGTAATATTTCCCCCAAAAAACGTCTTTTATTAAATTGCATTATACAGGGTGTTCCGGTAAAGCATTGACAAATTCATAGGGTAGGTAGCTGGTGATATGAGAAGACAAAAACACCAA
>JAQIXS010006807.1:0-10090 GCA_034700785.1 Rossiulus vilnensis | reverse complement strand
AAAAATGTCCTTAAAACACATATGATTGGCAATTAAATGTTTCAGTTTTATAAGGCATTGGAGTTGCAGGCTAAAAATCCTTTTCAATCTTGGTGCAGTATAAAGAGGAATAAATTGCTGACAAAACGCATTTTTCCAATTTTAAATCGGACATTTCGTTGCTGAAAAAACATTTTTTTCCTGATTCAGGATGGTGAGTCGAATTTTTTGCACCAAAGCGTAGTTAATGTTCAATCTGAGATTTCGAATTGGCTGACCTTTACCGGCCTCCAGTCCATGACCGTCTAACAATCGTGTATTATCAGTACCTACCTCCCCGCTTCTTTCAACCCGCTACAACGTCAGACGTCCTATAATAATGCTTTTCATCGAAGCTCCTTTCTTGAATTATATGTAATGCTGATAGCCAATACCACCCCCTCCTTCTATGATTCTCAACTTTTTTTTTAAACTTTTAAAAAATGTATACTGCTACAAAGGCAATTTGAATGTTATTAAAATATTTAAAACATGCGGATAAATAATTCATTATAAGTGCAGTTTCCATGAAAGGTTTTTAGAAATATTAATCACAAAGGGAATTTTAATAGCTTTTTATATTTATTAAAACACAAATTATCAATAATGTATTTTTGCTGACTTATCACGCGTGATGGAGTTTAGTCTGCATTTGTATATGAAAGGTTAATATAGGACAAGGAAACCCTGACAATAATTATGACCTATCCTGAAGACCAATTCTGACTTATCCTATATGCATTGTACATCATATATATATATATATCATGGTTTGGATATATATATTATACTTTAAATTTAAATAAGGTGAACGTCGTAGGCGAAACATTTTATGTGTGGAGATTTAAATTATTTGGAATCACTCATATAGCCTATATAGTGCGTCGCAGGACGAAGTTGATAGAATTCATGAAGGATTTACTTGAAGTCCACAAAACTCAACTAGCATTATCTGAAGTTGCATGTTTTACATACCGTGTAACATAGTGATGTTGCGTTGTGATGACAGACTTCGTTTTTAAAAGCCAAAGCATGCACACGTGTTTTTTTTGCGGAGGTGTTGCCAAATAAAACTTGTTGAATTACACTTTGTTATTCTGCAAACATTTTTTGTTGCTTCCCGTTTTGGATAGATCATGGAAACCCCAACATTAATTATGAATAACCGTGTATATATGGGCTACCGACCTTTCTGAATCCCCTGTATATATATGTATACAGGGTGATTCAAATAGGTGGGATTTCCCCTTACTTTAAATATAGGCCTAAGGGAAAATAAGACAAAAGTGATAATGGCATTAAATAGAAAGTAAATATTGAAGGATCCAAAATAGGGACCAAATTTGACCTTTAACCATTTCCTTCAAGGTTGAGAAACATTTTTAATTTAAAAGTTGTTGAGGACGACAATATTAGTCTAAAAACGTTTCCGTGAAGTTCTATCGAAATTCTCATTTTACGTTGGCCATTGTAGGCCTCTGAGTGTTGAGAGAGGAACTCCTTTATGATCCCATGTTATTATATAAACTATTAAATCTTTACCTCTGTCGCATATGTCTATTTAACACACTAACCTAACCTTGGTAGTAGAACTCCTGTAAAGGCCAACGATAAGGTGCTCTTTTGGGGCTGGGTTCCTACCAAGTATTACTAGTTACTTCTCCTCAGTAATACTTTTTATATCCTCTATTTTATCTGACCATTTAATATATTTATATATGCATGTCATTCTAGACAAACATTACTTTTTTTTGTATTTATTTACTCGATTTCTGTAATATTTTTATTGGCTCGTAGAGTTGCAATCCCTAACAGTCATTATGGTTTGTTGTTGCTGTTGTCATTTTACGTTGGGAAGCACTCATGCATAGCTTTGCAGCATGAACGTGCAGCCACTCACAGGTTTCCCACAGCTTTAAGCAACTAAAAATTACCTCATTTTCGTTGGTTATCACGGTTAAAAACTATCTGGGCATTTCCAGGTATCTGGTCTTATTCCAAATAATATCCACTGATTGACTAAGGGTCAGTCCAAATGAGATTGAATGTAATGCCATGTTGCAAAGCTATGCTGGAGTGCCCCATGAGATGAACAAAAATGTTGACAGAACTTCACGGAAACGTTTTCTCCAGACAATTCAACCGTTTTAGTCTTCCACAACTTTACGATCGGTAATTTAGCTATTACTTTACCAGTTTGCGAGATAATCGTTTTATGGGCTTGAAGGAATGGCTCATGGTCAAATTCGGTGACATTGGTGGATTCTTTGATGTTGACTTCCTATTTAACGTCGTTATCACTTTTACCTCATTTACACTCAAATTTAAATTAAGGAAGGGGATGAATTCCCACCTTTCTAAACCACCCTTTATATAAACCTAATTAATAAGAACACAATTTGGACGAACGTATCATTGTCAACGTTCGTTTAAACATAAAAATATGGAGGCTTACATACATATATCAAGACTTTAAAATATTTATCAAAATGATAACATTACGATACACCACCTCCAGATGACACTTTCTAATGAAACTTAAACACCTCCCCACATTCAACTTCTTTATGGTAACGTAATTTGTGGGCAGCCCTTATCAGGCCGTTCGCCATGCCTTGTTTACGAGGAATGATTTAGTGCCACAATTGCTAACCACATACGCTCGTATAATGCAGAATGCCATGAGGCTGACTTTCATCTAAATGGTTTTCTTTATGAAGCTTTTCCCGAATTCCTCACTAATGAACATAAACGAACCTAGAGTACAGGGCAAGTGAGTAATCCATGTCAAAAATTGATTGTACGTCTTGATCAGGCGACCATAATAGTTATGCATTCTGGTAAAACTGACTCTCATGTAGTGCATGTTGATGGATTAGAAGGACAAAAGTAGCTCCTGACCAGCTCTGCACGGGCCATTTTAAGTATTTATGTAGTTGAATTTCATCTTCCAAGTTGGCAAAATGCTGAGTCGAAACGATTGTCAATCAAAAAACTGTCTTCGAGGGACAAAACGATTCTCGTGTTTCTAGCATACAGTATGTATATTTTGTTACTGTTTGTTCCATAGCTGAACCACAGTAGTTCTGCAAATTAATTGTTAATTTCTGATGATGATGCACGATGAATTATCCAGTGTAGCAATAATACAGTCGTTGAGCACTGCTAAATGGAAGTCCTTTAGAGTAAAAACACTTGATAGTATTGTGTTCTTGTTCGGTATGCGCTATTTTGTAGGTTACATGTACAAGAGCAATTTATTTTTGTAATGTTTTATGTATGCACATCGTTATTCAGAATCGATTGAAATAGTGTTGGTTGAATGATGATGGTACGAAAAAATCATCACCTCGCAGCAAACTGCACAAACATAACAGGTAGGCAAAGTAGTCCAGATGACGTCATTATGCAGTATATATGCAAATGTTAGTTTTAAGTTTCATAACCGCACAAACAACGCGGCTATTACATGGAAATATACTCTAGCTGTATACTTGTGAGGTTAAATTAAAAATAATTGCAACTGCCACAATGTGATGGGTTTCGAAATAGTCTACTGGATGTTATCCTATACTTACAATGCAAACGTTATGGAAAAAAGTGCCTGTTTATAATCGATATAATCAATATTATTCAAAACTAACACCTTTTTAGTTTTAGTTTATTTCTTTATATCTTAATTGACGTCATGATATTAAGCATGCATGATATTACATGATACATTTCCCAATTAATGGATTATGAACATATGGGAAGAAATTTGTAAACTGCATATGACAAAACCTTTAGGCTAGAGTCTGTTCAAATTTCTTCGCATTACATCAGGCAAACATTCATGACAAAATGTGACCTGCGAGGCTTCGCAGCATGCACCCATGAGGTTCATTTCTTTTCTGTATTCCTGATATAATCATCTCATTATTCCTTTTATCTTGCGGGGACAAAATAGGGCGTCATTTATATAGGCCTACGGCCCATGAAATTATGCCAATTTTAAATAATTTACTCTGCAAAATTCTCTCATTTTTTTAAAAAATAAATTTCAACTACGCTGGTATGTTTTAAGCTGGTGGGCAATAAGCCTCGTGGTGGGCAATAAGCTGTGTGTGTGCGTGGTTTCGTAAGTCATACTTTAAAATTTGAACAAACTAAAAATAAACAATGGACTCTTATTCGTGTTCTAATCATATTATTGTTTTTATTTTTTATAACTGTTTATAGCCATATTTATTGAGTAAATTTATAATTAAATCTTGCAGTCCGTATTTACATTTTCGAAATATCATATCTAAAAATTATATGACACCATCACCTTTGTTTCAAAGGCATCTTAACCTCAAATGATGACGTTATTTGAACCATTTATGCTACTTAGATAGTCGGGCAAATGATTATAATATTTTAAGTGTATTGAGATGTGATGCTTTCATTTTTCAATAGGTTGTATGTCCAGCAATGTACGGATTTCATCAACCTCTACAGGAATAGAAACTTGCCAGAATATGTGAATTTCTGTGTAAATTGTACACATATACAAAAAACACTTAGATAAATCTTCTGGAAAATTTCTTGTCCTACATGTTATAAATATGCATTGCAAAACATGTGATTACTTGTAAGGTTTATACACGCGTCACTGTTAATGAACTCACCATGTTGCTAGTATAAAAATGTTCAGTAGCGCTGTTGAAATTCTAACTATGAAAGATGTGCTCACTGGTATTACTAATATATGTTTCTTGAAAAGAACATTTTGATGTAAGTTTGTAAATGTTTCATTTTGGGATCACGCAGAACACCATCAAATTCTGAAGTGGAATTTGTATTTCCTCCTTGCAAAGTTGTTGATGCTCTAAATCTAAAGATTATTTTGTTATAAAATAAGGAGTGCTTTAGGAAAAAATGACTTATTACCAGGAAATGTTGCGAAATCTTATATGTGAAAGAATAAATTACCGCAATCTCAACTTTATTATACTACTACCTAGCAATAAAGCGAAGCTGTTTCGAATCATGATGTCACATGCTTTCTAAGCCAGCATCCATGCATCTATTATACAAGTGTATAACCATTGGGTACTATCACACGAATTCTGGTTTTTATTAATGAGCTTTGTTTTCGGGTTATTTTTTTTTTCGAAGTTCAAGTACATTTATATTTGAAATGTTTTTATTCGTGCTGCTTATAATGTCAAGCACACTATAAAAAGATAAAGCGTTGAATACAAAATACACCTCATACTAAAGTCACAACTAACTAAAACTAAAAATACTGAAAGTCACAAGTGTTGCCTGCATGCGCGCATTTTCGGAAAGAGTAAATTTGTAACAGAATATTTTCTATGACATACACATGTGAACCACTTTCCGTTATCCTAGTGGTCTCCAAGCTATTCTTTGTGGATCCTTTACTACTAACAAAAACATGGCCCTCACCACGGGAATATGCATTTATTAATCGATAAAAATATGCATTGATTGCAGGCCATCTCGCATCCTCTTCTCCCACTATCTCCCACCATGGGTTGTTGTACAGCCTACCATCTAAATCAATTAGGTTCAGCTTTCAGTACACTGAGCAGCATAAAGTTAACAGCATCAGTCCTGACAACAATAGCATTTAATGGATTTTAAAATAATTTCAGTCAATGGTGTCACGCAGGTTGAGTCCAGCTCAAAAATAGCATATTGAAGCCAGGCGGGAGTAATCTGTCACATTGGCAGCGATCTTTACAATCGATCATCACAATAAACAACAAACAATGGATCAGTTACCCGTCCACAGCTGTGCCTCTTCCTAATGACATTACAAATAGCAGTCACATTCTGACTAATCTGTTTACTTCAACAGATGACAGGATCCACCAGAATGAATCCTCTATAAGCAAAAGGTCGTCCATACAGTCAGCACCTCCATTAAATAGTCCACTTTTGCACCACCTGCTATCGTGTTGATAGTATTTTGTTATCGTACAAATTGATCAAATATCACTTCTCGTCACGCCCCTTGCGGAAAATGACCAATTCACTCCAAATGTATGAATCAGGCCACCGTCCCTAAATAAAACGAAGCTTCACCAATTAGCCGATTTTGGTATCTCTAGCGCTGATTGTCACACGTGGCGATTTTGCGAAAAAAACTGTCGAAATTGTAACAGTTTAATTGAAAATAAAAAATTCACAATGGTATATATCGGATATTTGCTTAGCATTTAGCTTCCTTGAAAAATACTGTAGGTCATCAATTCTTGCTTTAGGCTTTAAGGCATTTTTCAAAATACCCGAATGTGATGACGGCAGAATGTGATGTTAAATTCGCCGCATAATAAAATAAGGAAATCACGGTACTTTGCTGAATCGAGCATTTTTAATTTATAGAAAATGTATTAAAATCAATTAAAAAGATAAACTGGCATTAAAATCACGAGCATCAAAAAATGTTTATCTGTTACTGCCTTTTACTTAAGTAGGAGTCAAGCTTGCATTTGCGTCTGTTTTTCAGGTAATAAAGATAATAGCGCTTAAGTGATGTTAGCAGACGAACTCATTCCTTCAGACTCTTGCATTAAAAATGAATATCAGTGAAAAAATTTCAGAAGTCTTTGCGCTAAAATTAACGAATTTTGCATTAAGTTCTTGAGTTTGTTTCAATGCTCAAGTACTGCAACAGATACATGTATAGGACTGTGAAATTTTACATCAACTTGTCTTACATTTTTTAATGTTCGTGTTTTTAATGGCAGTTTGCATGATTAATTGCTTTACAGTAATACGGTTATTTATTTATAATTGCGTGACGAATTCAACTTCACATTCTCCTTTCGGCTATTTTGAAGAATATGTTGCCCACTTCGGTCCTAAAGGCTAAAGCAAGGGTTGATGACCTAAGTATTGGTGACCACATCATTGAAATTGATATTATCGAATCATTTATTATACATATCATGGGAAGGAAATCAACCACACAAAACAAAAGCAAATGCAGACTTATAAAGCTACGTTGTTAGTAGGCGCTCGTTTATTGTATTTACTAGACCTGTATTGACGTGAAGGGCAGTATCAGAGAGCGTCATGCTAAGCAAATATCTGAAATAAGACCATTTTTATTTATTTGTCAAGTGCGCACATTATATTTCCAGTCAGATGCCATGTTGTTTGTTTTTATTTTAACACATAAAGCTGTTGGAACTGGTCAACTAAAATAACATTCGTTGGTCGGTTTTCCTATTAGAAATTTCCTATTCTTGATTTAATGAAAAAGGAATAATGAAGTAGCTCCTAATGCCTAATTAACACGCACAATAAATTCGCGCCACTATGCATCCCCGTCGATATTACGTAACCTTCAGTAGATCTCTTTGCTTGAGTTTCACTCAGGCACTGACAGCAATCGTCCATTGTGACGTTCACTCAGTTTCATTCTAGAAAATCGATGTCGGGCTCGTCTTTTATTTAGCCAACGGATATCGAGCTCTTTGAACTTGTTGTTTATGTTGAAGTGACGCGAGCAGTGACACGTGACGTCACGCCCGCATCTTAGCGATACTGACGTCATCTTTTTCGGACGCACGCATGGCATAGGACGCCAACCTGCGGCCGGAAATTGCGTCACGTGTGAATTAACGTCCTCATATAAATACACGCAGTACCGTCACGTCATGTGCATTATAGTGACGTGAGTTTCTCGTGCGCATTATGCATGGGTCTTAATTATGAAAACTTGGTGAACTTAATCCGGGAATAATTAGACAATTATTACAAGAATATACAGCAACACTGTATTATACAGCAATCAGAGTGATAATAACGATGGCGTTGTGGTTATCTACAAATAATGTTTTATTTCGAAATTTGACAGATTTTATTGGATTTTTAGTAACTGCCAAGAAATGCGAAATTACAAAAATGCTTTTATTTAATGTTGATGGAAATTATCATAAAGGTTGAGCCAAACGCAGGCCCACCGTACTAAAAATAACTTACATTTTTGTTCGAATGCTTATTATAACAGCTTCAAGCCACCAAGCTTCACATTTGTTTTTATCATTTCAAAATGTCGCTTCTCTATATAAATTAAACTTAAGAAATTTGAAAAACAACTACCAAAAGGTTTCAAACACAAAGGCTTCTCTGTATATCTACTATGTATTGTGGGTTGCATAACAGGTTTTTAATTTCTGAATTTTTAAAAAATAAACGGGACATTTCCAATTATAAACCAAACTGAAACTGAAACCGTAGAGGGCAAATAGTTGTGCATTTGGAACAATAAATTTAGCAATTATAATGTATCTGAAGCAAAAATTTGTATTTTTTTCATTTTGGGCAACCTTTTACCTCAACATTAAGTGATGTAAACACATTCAAATATCTGGTTTCAAGTTTAATTTTTTTAACAGAAAAAGAGAAAGTGCGTAGAAGTTGTCTTCCCTAGTTTTCAAGTTTATACAAATTCTTGAATGATTAAATTGTTATTACAATTAACCATTTTTTTGGTTTTTCTTTGCGTATTGTAACGGAATTTTAAAAATATTAATAATAAAGGCTATTGGAAGCAAACGCCGTGTACAAAATTTATTAAAAACGAAATTAGATTGTTTAATAATAATCCTGGAAATAATTAATAAATAAAAATGGTTTATAACTATTTATTATTTTAGGAGCACCATTTTGGCAGTTATAATAAACGTAGATTCTTCCACTTCTTTATGAATTATGATTAGAAAGAAATACAGTTGAACTCGGTTATAATGAGCTTTAAGGGATGGACACAATTTCCTCTGTATAACCGGTACTTGTTATATCTGCGAAGATCTAAATTCGCCATACATTTAACACTGTGCAGTATATAATGTTCGTCTTCGCTACGAAACAGGATCTAGGAAATTGACGAAGATTAACATATTTGTAAATTGGGATGTAGTACTAAATGTTGTGAAGAAGATTAGAGGGATAAACCATAATCTTGAATCCAATTATAGGAGAATATTGTTTGTACACTACTTTCGAAATTAGGCTAACATTGTAAGCTGTGTAGTGCTGTCTGGTTTCGCGTAATTACACCCCCCTCCCCAAACACATGCAAATATATAAAGCACACTAGCCTACTTGGATTCCGAAATGTTGTGACAACACTTTTTAAAACATGTACCTATAGCCTGATGCCAAACGTCAAAATTTCCTATTTTTTAGTTTAATAACTTGTATTTTTTGTGTGCTATTAATGCATGAACGTTTAATAGAAAAGCCTTGCCATGATTAATTTTGCGGGAATTAAAGCATTAACAAATTACTTGTTGGAAATGACTTGGTGACTGCCTTCATCTCAAAACGTATCAAACATTCCGACAGATTTACAACGTGAAATGTAATTATGCAACTTTAAATACAAGATGTAATATTTTCATTCTCTGTATCCTTTGCTTCTGCTCCCTACTATGTGCATCAGCGCTGATCTATATTTTTTTAGAAAAAAGGAAGCTTATAGCTTTAACAACCTGAATGTACGTTTGTGGTTTTCCACTTTGTTAAATAAGCGTTTCATAAATAAATCAAACACTTGTTTTTGTACTATTTCCATGTAACCAAACTGCGATTTCATTTGCTACTCTATTGTAACTAGATACTTGAAGAATGAAGATACATGTAGATATTTTCTTTTGATGGGAGGCTTATTAATAGGTAAGTGCTATTCAATTATACAATCTTTTTTGATTATTGTTATTTTGGAATTCTGCTCTGGCAATTAACTAGGTTCTTTCATGGAATTTTTTATTGCATAGGCCCTATATTGTTTATCACATTGGCTAAAACAATTAAATGAAAATTTAAGTTATGCATTATGTTTTGTACGGTGCATTTACATTAAGTAGAATGTCCTTGAAAATGACTACAGTGTAACGCCTCCTTGCTTCACAAGAGCCGACGTTATGCAATTAAAGGTCCATTTATTCATGGACTAAGTCAAAATAAAATTGCAAAACAACAACAACAACAACAACAACTCGGCTATTTAGGGGTTTACAACCCTACTAGCCATGATAAATATTAAAGTACAGATATATAATAATAA
>JAQIXS010006806.1:0-10090 GCA_034700785.1 Rossiulus vilnensis | reverse complement strand
TAAATGTATTTCTTCAAGGGAATAGGAGAAACGAAGGTTGGAGTTATACATGATCCACTTTCATAAAAATAGTGACATAATCATAATACCTCTTATACCGAACCTTAATGATCGTGATAAGCCCGCTTATCACCTTCTATCATTTTCGTCATCCCGGGCACAGACGGAGGAGGGATGATCAAAGTAAGATCTCACCAACGCGGTGGATGATGAAATAACCCCCACCTCCTTATTTTCAAATCTTGCGCAGGCGGCTTTTCATGAGATCTCACCGAAAAGTTCACGTCGCTTTCGATCAAAACGCCTCCCCTCCCTCCTCCAAGCTTCATTCGCATTACACTAAATTGCATTTTCCATTTTCGTGGTCGTAAAACAGCTCGAGCCAGATTACAATTATACCCAGCTGAATTTCCCCGCCAAGATCCCGCCTGAAATCGCTTTTTACTAGAAATTGCGTTTCGGTTTTAGCGCTCGCGCCACCCCCGTCTACCCCTTTCGGGACGCGTGATTGATGATGGCTGCCATCGACCAATCGACCAACATTTTCAGCCGGCTACCGCAGTTTTTCGCTCCCAGTCCCAGCCTCCTTCCCCGCGGGGCGAAGAGCGTCCGCCACCCGCAATCGGCCGAAACGCTCATCACCGGCACGCTTTTCCACGCTGGCCCACCCCCGGACAGGGGCACTCGGAGTCCTCTCCGTCCGTTTCAGGCGGGGACTTATCGGTCGGCCCCTGCGCTGCCGCCACGTGACCGCGCTAGTAGCGGCCATCCGCGCAGAGGGGAGAGGGCGCTCGCGACTCTCTGCATCCCGATTGCCGGCTGGCGCAGACGGAGATGGGTTTTCCTCGGAGTTCAAGGTTAATCAGCGGTTAAAGCGAGCGATCTTTCGGGGTCCGTGGGTCAGGCGAACAACGGCTTGTCACGTTGGCCGCGGTGGTGCAACATGCCGCTGATTCGGAGACGCCAAGCCCGTGCTTCGTGAACGCCTTCGCCGGGGCTTTCCCCCCTCCTCCCGATCGTCTTTTGTGCAGTCGACATCCTGCGTCGCCGATTGCTGTCACCCGGCTGCCGAAAGTGAGCGTACGTTTCTTATTTTCATTGTACCTGTTGATAAGCGGCGAGGGCGGACATTGTTGTGGCCGATCCTGTTTACGCCTCGCCCGCATCTCTGTCAAAGCCTTATCTCCATCTCGATGCCGAGCGCTGACGCCGGATGCTCGAAACGTGGCAGGCCCGTAGTAGGCTTTCCGAAGGCAGAGCCCGAGGCCTGGTCGCGGAGCTGACTGCCGCCAACGCCGCGTGGGGCGCCGCCGCAGCCCGAGAGCGTTTTCGCGGTGATCGGGTGAGATCGAAATGTCGGAAATTGAGCGGGTTTGGACCTGGAGCTCTCCGGTTTGTTTCTCGCACGGATGAGGGCAGCCCATGAGCGGGGCTTGCACGATCATTGCTCATGACATCCCGTGTGAAAAGATCAGTATGCGATTCTGTGCTGATATCACTTTTCCCATGCTGATATCACTATAAATACTGGTTTTTGACCTACCGAGATCACTCTTTCTATGCTGATATCACTATGAATACTGGTTTTTGACCTACTGATATCAGCATTATAGTGGCTTTGGGACTACTAATATCATTATGGTTAGTGATCACTTAAGTTTTTCCTCGTAGGATCAGTCTATGTTTACTGATATCTACTGGCAGATTATACCGATCTTTCCACCAGAGATTACCAACTATCACTAAGCGGACCATACGCCATCAGTGTCAGGTTCTATGCTGATATCACTACTGGCTTGTGGAACTACTGATTACTGCATGCTTAGTGATATCAATATTATAGTGGTATTTGAATTATTAATATCATTATGGTTAGTGATCGCTGAAGTTTTTAGTCGTATCAGTCTATTTTTACTGATATCTACTGTGCTGATTATACTGATCTTTCCACCAGGGATTACCAACTATCATTAAGCGGACCTTACACGATCATTAGTCGTGTCATTACATAATGTGCTTGGCATTACTAATGGTCGTGTGAGGAAGGAGGCTTGCCAGGAATGATGAGAATTTAACATGATCGTCTACGGCTGACAAGTGATGAGTGTTGGTAATGTCACGGCTAATGATATCATTAGTAATGATTAATGTCAGCTATTCTCCTTCCTGCCTTCATTACTTGACAGCTGTGCTCGTGTAAGGGGTCATCCACAACGAACTTGAGCAGGAAGGGGGAGAGGGATTCAAGGAGATAAGACGTAAGGATAGTCAGCTGGAATTGACGAATTTAATACAGATAAAAATGACTGAAGATTGGGTAAAAGTGACTGAAGCCTGAAAAAAAACTAATATGTTGCATTACTACTGACGGTGTTTACGAAAGGTATCCCTATCGATCTGACGCTTATAAATAAATTTGAAATAATATTGTGCGTTTTGTTCAATGTGAAAGTAGCCTATTTATTAAATCGACGGGAAGGGAGGGAAGAGGGGGATCTACAAATCATGAAAATTCTCGGACGATCTTTATGAATGACCCCTGAGGTAAACTGCAATGGAATGCATGCCCGTAATAATGAGAATGCAACGTAGGCCTAATCGTGCTCGGCTGACAAGTAGTGAGGGAGTAATAATTAGTAATGTCATTAGTAATGAGCGTGCTCCGATTGGGGAAGGGGTAACCGGATTTTCACGCGACATGACGCTGCTATTTCACCGCATTCACGTGCTTGAACAAAACGTCCGTTTATCTTCTCTGGACGCATGCAGATGCGTTTAAGAAACTTGGTGGGTCTGCCATGATCTGAAATTTTGGGTAGTCGCTTGCATGACTGATGACAGGGGAAGATTCGGCAAAGCGAGGTGGAATGAAAGGGTTAAAATTTGCCGAAATTGAAGCACGTGAGTTGATCGCCTATGCGTGGCGCACTTTCGATTTTCGCTGCTCAGCGTGTGAGGGCGCCAGCGTTCAGCGTATTGAAGACATTTTGCGATTTTCTAATGCTGTCTAGGTAGCAAATAGCCTATGTCTGGAAGCTTACATGATTAGGAATAGGGGTCATCCATAAAGGACGTCCGGGGGTGGGGAGATGGGGCTGGCAAACCCGGGGGAAGGGGAGGAGTTCAAGGAAGGTGGATGTCTGGGTGATAGTTCGCTGGAATTTTCTGCGGGAACTGACGGAAAACTGGGTAAAAGGGACTGCAAACTAAAAAAAAATATATATGTATATATTTTGTCACTATCGATCCGATGCTTATAAATAAATTTGAAATACTATTATGCATTTTATTCAATGTGAAAGCATTTTTAAAAAATCGGACAAGACATGGGGGGAGGGACGGGATGGTTTGTACCGGACAGTGGTGGACAAGGGAAAAGGGAAGGGGGGTAGAGTCCTAAAAATCATGCTAATTCCAGGACGTTTCTTTATGAATGACTGTTTACGCCATTGTTATGAGCATCTCAAAAACGCATAATACCAGTTCATTACATCTTGCTTTCAGACCATCCCGAATCCCTGATTTAACAGCGAATTTTGGAAACCGTGTCAGAAATGAATTACAATGAAATTACAACTGAAACATTCTCGAAATCCAAGCGTTGTCGCCATGCTATGAATAGTACGCAGGTCCCATTCAATATCCTTGTTATAAGCACTGCAATCGAGGATAGCCTACTTTCAGATGCTGGCGTTGCTATTTCTTTCCTACGCTAAACGGGCCAACCTTGTGAGCGGTTGTAATGAATGAACAGCCTAAGAACCCTTCTACTACGGCATTGCTTCAAGTCCTTCGCTGCAATTATGTTGTATACAAATCAAAAAAATGTCACCGGGTGGTGCAGACACGGGTTGGCACTTGTTATGTAACCACGCATTGAAATACAGGCTCGTTATAAAAACCTGGCCATACAGGGTGTCCATAATGCTTCCAAAATATAGCGTTAGACTGGGATGGTTATTTTATGGGCACGTTGTTATAGCATTCCGCCTAACGTTTCGCCCCATTGTGCGCCTCTTTCAAATACTGTTTCGCTATAACCAATTCAAGAGTTCAGGAATCTGACGGAAAAAGCGAAAGTGAGTTAAATGACCTTTCGTTGGTGGACACATTGGTGGTCAGGTTTATGGTGCGTACCACTTGAAGCTGCTGGGTATGGGAGGTAATTTCTTACTTTTTCAACGTAGCGGACGAAGGACAGGAATGGTCCGGAAATTTTAAGCGCAACCTCCGATGTGGTAGAACATGTCATTCTAATCCACTTACTTGTACATGTACATTCGGATATTACATGTATTGATGTTCTGTTTTGAATGACATTCGACATTTGAATGCTCGTCCAGGCAAATTCTGGGATAGCCTAGATCGTATTCTTTTTTCATCATTCTTCAGTTCTTCTGTCCAAAAATTGTAAATTGCACTTACTGTATATTTGTAGAAAATTGAGATAAACAGACTGACATTCCCCTATCACATGTCATTTTATGCTGATTGTAGGCTAACGAATAGAGTAGAATAAAAATTAAACTAATATGTAGTGATAATAGTAAAAAATAGTGATATCACTAAGCATACTGATGTCAGTAGTCCAAAAAACACCATATAGGCCTATATTGTGATAAGAAACATAGTATGACATGTTTTGTATGCCATATGCCGAAGGATACTAAAATGACACGTGCATGTAAACTATACCCTGGTGGAAAGATCAGTACATAAAGTGTATACAAATATACTGATAGATGGTGATGTTAGTACAAAATGTAGTGATATCACGCGCCACACTGATATTAGTGGTCCAAAAAACCACGGTAATTCTGTTATCACCATGCATACTGATATCAGTAGTCCAGATTAGGTTATAAATTGGACGCATTCACCCCCTGCCATTCGCCGACAGTGGAGCAGCACCGAGTGGATTTGCGAAACCGCAGAAACGCAATCGGTTTTCGCACGGAGACAAACAGCGTCTGAGAAGGAATGCGCTGAACGCAGGACTGAGATTAACCAGTTTCTCGTTCGCCGCATTGGTATTCGTGGCGTGATTTGGCGCCGCACGCACTCCCTTCCCCCCCCCCATTCACAAAGCTGCTCGAGCATCCGACGTGACGGCAGCGGCCTGCTCCGAAAGCCCTTGTCTCCGAGCCGCGGAATCCGCCTGCCCCGCCGCCGCCGCGGACCTCCGCCTGCCGGCGACGAATGCCTACTAACGTGCGCTTTTCTTTCCCGGTTACGGGCTCCGACTCCGAGCCAGGCGATGGTGCTGCCCACCGAGGCGGACAAAGGCCGACCCTCCCCCTCCGCACCTTCGTAGCCGAGCCCCGACGCAGCAACGACCTCGGCCAGGTGCAGCCTACGACGGACCACTGAGCGACCCTTTCTGCGCCACTGCGGACTCCACGGTGCCACGACATGAGATGCGTAAGTACCACACTTTCTAGGGGACTCCTAGGGGCAGGGGGTCTACCCATCGAGCGACACCACGTGCTCGCAATGGGTGGCCAGTGGAGAGGCGAGAATGATACAAGTAGAAGCCTCTCGAGAGTTAACATTGGCAAGTGGGCACGGTGCGGAGAGCGCTAGCGGAGTTACTCCCGCGAGTCGGTTTGAGATGTGAGAGCGATGGTAGCCTCTCGAGAGTTAACATTTGCAAATGGGCACGGTGCGGAGAGTGCTAGCGTAGTTACTCCCGCGAGTCGGTTTGAGATGTGAGAGCGATGGTAGCCTCTCGAGGGTTAACATTTGCAAGTGGGCACGGTGCGGAGAGTGCTATCGGACAGTTACTGCCGCGAGCCCATTTGAGAGGTGGTAGCAATAGTAGCCTCTTTAGTGAAAATTTGCAAGTGGTGAGAGTGCCATCGGAGAATGCCTCCCGGGAGTCACGAACCCTAGGGGAACAGATCTATTCGTGCCTCTAAGAGAGCAACTCACAATTCCATCCTGTTTCATATAGCTGAGAGTGATGTCAGTATAAAGGAACATGATTGGAGGTGACAACCGGTGTAAATTTCCCATGACGAGTATCGCTGTTGATGTTTCTGCAGAGGCGAATCTCCACTTGGGAAACCAGGTGGACGCTATTCTGAGAGTTAACCTAGCAATCTAACTCACTAGAGACGTATCTCAAGTGGACAGACCATCCCCGATTGCTCTCTGTGGCTGCTGCCGCTTTCACCTGCCAAATGGATACCCAGCAGTGACGTCAGGCTGACGTTTGAGCCCACGGCTATGCTGGTGCCAGCTTGGACCGAGGTGCAAGCTGCGAGATATGTGGTCATCGCAGCAGCGGGGACATATACATAAATCACGTGCCTTAGAATGGGGACTGTCCCTGGTTGACACGAAAGGACACGGAGGTGGAGGCTGCCGTGCCCCGCTGCACGTGCTAAAACAAAACTACCACTGCTGCCATTCGGCACGGTCGTTATCTCAACAGGTGTGCTGGGCATTTAATATGAATGAATTTTAACCGATTTGGTTGATTTCCTTGCGATTTATGTTGGCAGGATGTGGTGGAGTTTGTTAGATTTTCTGATGGGTTTCGGAAAAAGCAGGAAATTTACAGCTGACACCTAATTGGAATGAAGCTGATTTTGCATTGCTTATTCTAAAGTTTTGCCTTACCCAACATACCTGAAAAGTGACTGAACTACCCTTGTAGTCCATTATAAAAGTATACGAAAGTAGGATGTCTTTGGCAAGTAAAAGCATGGTTTACATGCGCCCAGCGATAATCTAAATTAGCATTATACAGGATTCTTCAAAAGATACATGCACTTTAGTGAATGCACTCTTTCGATTTTGATGACTCTGTAAGCCTCGTTAAGCTCATTCGATTTCACACGTGAAATTTGTTTTAATTTTTTTCCCCATGGGTTTTATTGACACCTGGATTGCTCCATTCAATGTAAATAACGTGAGGTGAAATTCGACCTGATCTGTTTTCAGGACATGAAAGCCAGAGGCGCAATAAAATTGACCGGAAATGTAGGTTATGTCAGCAGGAACAGATAAGGCCGAAAAACGTGGTTTCACCGTCCCCTCTCCCGTGTCTTTCTTGCTAGCTGTTAATTATTTTCCTAATTATAAAAATCGGATCGTGTGAAGTTGATTGCCTCAATTGCGATTTTATTTGCGGTCTAGTTTTGTCGCCTGTAGTTGAGCAGGTAGCGATGAACGAGCTTAGTAATGAATGTTTTCGTGGACAGCTTTGGGAATTTTGCTCCGCAGGGGTGGTTTGGTGAAAACCACTCATTTAATTTGGAGTCTTATTAATTAATTATTAATTGGAGTATTTGATCAGCATGACTACGAGCTTCAGTACGTTTTCCTATACAGTGTACCTAAAGGGGAGAAACCTGTGCACAGGTATTTCGATTCAATAAGTCTTGTTGAAGATGTTTATACATGCATTCTTAGTTTTGTTGCACTACATTACCCAGGGCTTCCACTAAACTGGAAAACCTGGAATTGTCAGGAAAGTAGGAACAACTTGATAAAGTCAGGGAAATTTGAAATTTCCCTTAGCTTCAACAGCAATCCCTGTTTAAAGATCAGTATGTGGTTCTCTGATATCACTGTTTCACACTGATGTCAGTATGCTTAGTGATACTGTATCACTATATATATGTAGTGGTGTTTTTCACTACGGATATTTGTATGGTTAATGATATCACTACATTTATTTACTTATATCACTACATATCAGTATATCTGTACTGGAGTAGACTGATTTTTCCACCGGGGATGGCTTTATTTTGCCGTTTCAGGAGCAAACACTTAATTCAAAGTGCCATGGACAATTGTGAAGCTAATTCTAATTATTTTTAACTCCAATTCTGTGGATTTTCAATCAACAAAGATGTACTTGTTGAGAACTTTCAATTTAACGTTTTCAACTTTTCAAATGATAACTAAAAACAATCATTCCTTGGCAATTGTTTCCATTTCATTCTACAAACATTTTTGATGGTCAAGAAAGTATTTTCAAAAACCTGAAAAAGTCAGGGAATTCCCTGGTGAAGAGATCAGTATGTGAGATGTCTACTGATATCACTATATACACTGGTTTTTGGGACTATTGATATCAGTATACTTAGTGATGCCAGTATTATGGTGGTTTTTGGGACTATTGATATCAGTATGTTTAGTGATACGACTATTTTTTAATAATATCAGTATAATTGTACTGATATCTACTATACTGATTATACTGATCATTCCACCAGGAAAGTTGAGAATTTCTTTTCGGGGGAACCCTGCTTATGTGACGTTGCACAATACACGTAGCGTCACCTAAATGGAAACCTGCCAATCGAGGTTCTGTCGCAGACTCTCAGCGCTCGCAGATGTCACTTGGCGTTCCCTTTGTTTCGTGGGCGACCTTCGGCGCAAACCGCGCGATTTATGCCTAAAACCCCAGAAACTAAAAAAGCGTGACGCTTGTTGCGTGTGACGCTGGGGGGTGGCGCCCTCTGCTCGCGGCAACGCAGTGGCCAGTTACCATTGGCTGCGTTTTCCAGACTGGCTATTATTAGAGACCGGCCTCCTGGAAAAGCACGGCGAAGACATAAATTTAAATTTGCAACGCGCGTTTACCAGTCGTAATGCCTGTAATTATATCAGCGCTAGTCTGCCGCTCGTCTGATGAATCGCTGCCTGATTTGTCGGTAATCATCGCAGATGGCATTGCATTTGCAAGAAGTGCTTGAAGAAATTTAAATACAATCGAAGGGCGGGGTGCTAAAGGTTGGACTCGCGTACAGGGGTATCTGGCCGGCCAACGGTGCCGTATGGCCAGTTACCAGAAAAAGGACATTTCACAATAATAGAAAGTTGATAGTCTCTTAAAAAATAGTATTAAGGTTCTTCACTGACTCCACATGAAATCAGTTTCGCCCCTTGGTCCAATGAACATTCATCAGGGAAAAAACTCAACATTTGTGTCATGGGCGGAAATACAAAAGTAAAGTTCACGTAGTTCTGAAACACAATCGATATTAAGGAAGATTTAAAATTACACGCCACTGTCCGCGCAGCCTGTGATCGCCAAAGGACTTCTTTCCTCTTTTCTGAATTTTGGAATGAAACCAGGTTGCGAAATTGGTCGTGTATAGTTTTACATCATCAATGATAACACCTTTTTGGTTCAAGAACTCAATAGGCCCTACATGGAATCAAATCCTCATAGTTGTATGTTTGAAGTTTTCGTATTCGATAAGAACCATCCATCTAAAACACTTCAACCCATCTAATGGACATACATGTATCTATTTGTCAGAATATGCCAGGGATGCCTGGTGCTGGAATCCGTCATAGATGCTCTTCGAACCATTTGCTTCGTGTACAAGCTGTTTCACTGTTTAAGGACACTCATTTGTCTTCAATTCTGCGTGTTTCACAGCAAATGCAATATTGATTCTAAGATGTGCGTAATGTCCAATGCTCCACAATTTTGTCGGCAGTCAGTGTGGGGTGGTAAAAGAAGAGGAGGGCATTTAACGTTGAAGGAGGGTGTTTTATTTGAATTGAAAAGGGAGGACATGTCCTCCTTCTGGTATAGGGTCCGGTAACCCTCCTCGCAGTTGTTGCTGGTAAATTGTGAACCGAATGAGCTGTTGGTTGAGGCCAACGACGCTGAAGAGCGCTTTGTTTTCTGGGCCTGTTGTAGATTTCGTTGCCCAACTGGCGCTTATCGCGTAGCCCGGTTTTGATACCGTGTGTCGCGGGGGTTTGTTCGTCGGATGCTTTCGGCCAAAACCAGTAGAAGCATGTGTTCCAACAAGGGGTTCACCAGAGTGCGTTAACACCTTCGAAACTATGTTAGTAATTCACGCTCGCGAAGATATCGACCACCCACTACACGGTGAATGGGTTGGCTCTCTCGGCTGTTGGTGCGGCGCTCTAATCGCTTTTCGAACAAAAAAAATGTCCAGGTGAACACACAAATCGGCCTGCTGCGCGATACGGTGCTAAATGAGTCACTGAAAGTGAATCTGTGGCCAACTGCTGTTCGCTCTGGGGTCAGGGGCGGACACGAGGGAACCAGGGGCAGGGGATCCCGACCCCCCCCCCCCCACCCCCACCCTTT
>JAQIXS010006805.1:0-10091 GCA_034700785.1 Rossiulus vilnensis | reverse complement strand
GTGCATCCATGTTCACTGGAATCCTCTAGACATTGGCCGCATCCCAATGAAAACATGCTTGTTTTGCAAATTAAATACTCAACATTAGTGCTTAAAATACATTGCACTTAAGTGTGGCTTATTATAATAGCTCAATTTATGTTTTCACGTACAATGGATTTTTATACATGTAATGAGAAAATGTCCCGCTTATTTTGGATTTTTTATTCTATATAGGCCTATGATTTAAATTTTATTCTGAAATAAATTGTGGTTCTGTCCACTTTCAATATCCAAAGTAAGAGTTTGATATACAGAGGATACATTCCCAATCAAAAGCAATGATTGGTGTCAAAATCATCAATTTTTTGAATTGGGAAAATAACGTGTGGCTTTGGGACAATCGTTCATATTGTTGCTTATTTTGCCGACTGTTGGCCATTGTTTCGTTTCGTTATCGCACTCAATGCTCATTGTCGTCGTAGGCGAGGACGCGAATGCCTCGACCGTCGTAGGTGGCGCCCCTAACCGGATCACGATATGGACGTGTCAGTGCCAGGCCTTTGTGCCCCTTCAGCCCCTCGCTCTGTCTCTGATGCCAGAGTGCGTCGATAGTGGACAAGCCGAGTGGACAATGGGAAGACGCGTGTCATCCACTTCCGCTCCGCGTGTCGCTGCGACGCACTCACTTCCGGCCCACTCAACCGGGTCCTCGCGCCGCTTCTCACGCTCGAGTCTCCCGAAAATGTGTACAGGGTGCCCTGGTGAAAAAATCAGTATATTGGAGGCTCGATTATCCGATAATCGGATTTCGGCAGTCATCACCACCATTAGGAATTTTTGAGGTTTCCAATTTTTGAATTTTAAAATGTTTGCCATTCATTTAAGGATCCACGGTTCCCATTGACATGCGAAACCTGGACTTGTCAAGGAAGTAGGAAAAATTTCAAGATTTCAAGCAAAAGTCAAGGAGATTTTTATCAGAGAAAATGCCAGCCTAATTGTTTATGATTCCTGTTCAAAAGATGGCGTATCTAGTCAAACTTTTGCAACGAGGAGGTCCTTTATTTTCCTTAGCACATTTTGAACTTTTGAAATAATAGCCTAAATAAAAATATCAGTAATTGGGATATTTTATTTTGAATTCATTTTATAAACATTTTTGTTAAAGTCAGGGAACATTTTCCAACAGCCTGGAAAAGCTAGGGGGAAAACTCAGACATGTTGAGAATTTAATTACTGTGTTCTCGCTGAACATTTTGCTGCATTGCGCAGCCATTTGATAATTAATTACAGAAAATACGTAGCTTAAACGTTCGAACCACAAATTATGGAATTTTGACTTACAATTTCTTCTTTCAACATTTTTTAATAATAATGAAACGAATGCCCTAAGCGAAAAAATAGATTGACTTTACAGTTTAGTAAAAAACTGATTGGACAACTTAATGAAGAAAGTTTAATGGAAAATTTTATTGACCTGTATTTTTTTTAAATAACATAACCTGATAATGCATGTACATGTATTGGATTTTAAACTTTTTTGTGTCAGTGTTCTGTTAGTATTTCATTCATGACACCAATTTTAATAATATGATAACGAGCCTAAGTGCGTTTATTCTTATTGTTTTCAAGCCCTTTTGATGCCGAATTTGCACCCTATGGAACGCAACTACAATTTCATTATAAATTCGATAAGACAACAATAAAAACGTGAAATTTTAGCAAATATTACGTAAATGTTTGTCATCGAGCCTGGGAATATCTAATAGAGACTTATTTGTTGCTCAATAATTGACGCAAAAACACATACGTTTTTAATTATTTACTCAGTTTTTATTATTGAAAGAACACAATTTTTTGATCTTTTAACATACTCAGAAATTTCACGATATGTTTACGTTTTGCATCATTTTTTTGTTATCACCGATGATCTAACAAACAATAGAAAATAGACAAACATCATTTTTATTTCACCCTCGAAACGAAGATATGGCTTTATCTACGAAATCATCTCATGTTTGATAAAAAAATAATTTTGTTTAATAATAGGGGTCATTATGTGGCTCACAGTGGTTCGCATTGTGGGAACCGAATGCTATCTACTGCTTTAAATATTTGTCACTTTTTTAATATATGTACTTCAAATGACTGCTTATCACGTTACATCATCAATAGTGAAAACACAAAAAAGGGATGCATTTGATCTTTAGACGACTAATATTTACCTTAGTGCGATGATCAAACTTAATTTTAGTTTCAAAGGTACCTTAAAACGGAAATAGAGTTACGAAGATTGTACAGGGTGTCTTCGGGTCACTGAAGTCCTTGAAAAGTCACTGTATTTTAACGTGAATTATGTAACGACTTTTAGCAGCTTGGCGGAAGTCAAATAAACCGGTGACTACTCAGGCAGTGTCCCAACAAAAAATATGACGTCATATTAAGAATTTTTTTTACAAAGTCGACTTTTGTGTAATTTTGGAAATTTCATTTCGAGTCATCAAAGTCCATCATCAATGTCTAATTATTGGAACATAATTATAAACTGAACAGTTACTCTATAGTCTGTGCAGCATCATGCTGCAATGTAGGTGCCACTATTCCTGATTATTTGGTGTTTTGGAATATGGTGTGGGTTCCTAGAAATCCCTATGAAGGTTTCTACACACTCTGAGTAAAATGGAAATAATGGAACCTACATTTTACAGCCACTATAATGAATTGCAGTATAAAAAAATGATAAATTCAAAATTTAACAATGAATTCGATTTATTTAGCACACAGACGCTTAATAAAAAAATGTTTAAATTTCAGCAATTTAAATTCATGAAAACCCATAACAATCTTGCATGATAACACACCGAACATTTCATCATATAGTAATTAATGCCTACAAGTTTTCACCGATAAAACCGCATTCATTACTCAACAAAAAATGTCCGACATGTTGAGAACAGCATTGAGAAACTCGGGTGACCACTTAAAAATAAAAATTGTCCGTTTAATATGCTAAAT
Organism: Rossiulus vilnensis; assembly: GCA_034700785.1. Classification (NCBI taxonomy): domain Eukaryota; kingdom Metazoa; phylum Arthropoda; class Diplopoda; order Julida; family Julidae; genus Rossiulus; species Rossiulus vilnensis. The sequence goes on along the minus strand of JAQIXS010006805.1, from coordinate 7,094 downwards.
CATCAAATACAAACAGTGATTAGTTTTTAAAAAAATAAAACTTATTGAAAGATCCTCGAAAAGTGATTTGAATTTGACTACCCAATTTGTAGCCACTCCTTGGTTTCCTCACACCCATTAAAATGTAGAAATTTACGTGAAAACAGTTTTACCAGAACAAAGGTATTTATTTATATAAATGTCACTAATTAATCATGACTAACTAATTCCAAAATGGCGACCATAGATCTACCAATAGTGTTCACCTGGCATTGAGGTCCAAGATGGCGATCGGTAATTTGCCAGCTTGTGTTTTCAGTGTCTTAAAAACAAAATGGCGGCGAGAACTTTTCTGGCGGTCAAACCGCGTCAAATTTCCTGAAATAAAACAACGAAAGTGTGGTTCTTTTTTTACGCCATTGTGAAAACGTTGAATTCGCCACGGATATTGACAACGGTTTTAACAATGCGGCGCACGTTTTGTGAACAGGTGTTGACGTCCGTCAAAATGGCGGACTCTTAATGGACTCTTGGCATTTGTGACTTCGTTTTTTTTGTGCCCAAATCGCCATTGTTTCGTTGGCGTTTCTGAAATCGCCACCCCCTATTATTTGCGAGCCCATTCATTGTGTGCAGTGCATGGCGAGTGGTAACCAAATAGGAGAAATTGTTGGTCCGTTGCAGGCTGCTGTTGTTGTTGTTTGTTCTGAGTGTCTTTTGTCCCTTCGTCAACTTGATTGTAATTCATTTCGCCAGGCTTTTTGTTCTGCCTCACAAAATGGCGGCCGAGAAACAAACGCTCGAATAATGGACGCCATTTTTGTACAGCTTTTGAAACGAAAAGCTCATTGTGAGTTGTTTTACTTTACCGTCAAACACGAAAACCCAATCCGATAGGGAATTCTAGCTGCCATGTCGTTTATAATGAAAATTCGATTGGAATTACACAAACAAGGACCAACTTTAAAACATGCAACAGCAACAAAAAACAACAAGGATGCCGATTTTTCAATCCACAATTATGATGAAATAGAGAAAGCGTTGTCTAGGGTGGTATTTTTCTCTAGTATATAATAATAAAAATTATGGTTTTAATTACCCGATAAATTGGCGGCCATTTTGCGATTTATATTAATACTCTTATAAAGATTTCCAAAAAAATTTCGTTTATTTTTATTATAATAAAATAATGTAGAAATATATTTTTAGACAAAAATTATGCATAAATGTTCTATTGCCTGTGATTTTTCTATTTTGTAGTTAAAATTACCTTGTGAATTTTCTATTCTGAATAATATTTCAGTAGATTTAACCAGATGTTATCATCATAAAGATTAACATTTACCGGTACAAGTAAATCGCGAAAATACTGAGCTATTTTAAACAGATTTTCAACAGCGACACCTAGGGGTGACCCTCGGCTTATTTGACCATTAGCGAAATTGGGATTTTCCCTCAAATGCTTCCCAAATTGTGTCGTCAGAGGGCGCCGCGCTCGCATTCGCAACCAACAATGATAAAAATTGGGTTGAGGGTGCAATCGAAATGGGTTTTCTGAATGAAGACTCATTAATGTGAATGTATTGATTGGGTTGAACTCCATTAACATATAGGTTTCGACGTCCCCTAACAGACCCCGGGGGCATTCGATTAATACGCGCCCAGACATTATTTGCATTTAAAACGGACTTTTATATAGAAACCATTAAGACGGATCAATAAATTTGCCTCTAATAATAAACCTCCTTCATTCCTTTATTATAAAAAGTCAAATCAAATCTGGGAAAAAAACTTGGTTGAATTTCCATTAAAATCGCTTTTGTGCTCACTTGTCATTTACACAACGGATTAACTCGTAAGGGGCTTAGGAACATTCAACCGGAACCGGAATGTAGTCTTCCGGATCAACAACAACAAAATATTGGACTCAAAAATGAGAAAGGTTAGAATAGTTTTTAATTGAAAATATTCTTTCTATAAAAAAACAGGTCGATTCCTGCGTTTCTAAACTAAACAATGAGCTGAAGGCGTTTCAGATCCCAACCAGGATAAAGATTATCCTAACTTGCAGGTAGCGAAGTTTCAAGTAGTGAACGTTTCTGAATTCAACTATGAGCCAAAATGGCACTTTTGCTACGATCAAGCCATCGGGAAAAAAATCAGTCACCATGGTGTTTTTGAAATCCCATCCAGGATAATAAAACGTCCAAACAAACAACCAATTATGATCCTTTTGTTTGTAAATCAATTTAGCGCTGAAAACGCTGACACGAAGGGTTTATATCAGCTATGAGAGGGCTCTGATCCCAACCAGGATAAGGCATTCTAACCCACTGTCAATTGGAGATTAAAAGTGGCATCGATTGAAGAGTTCTAAATGCATTGATGAGTTGAAAACGTTAATACCATCGCCACCTGGTGGTACAGCATTGAACACGCGTATTGCATACCAAAAAGCTGTCTTGGAAAATATTAAAAAAAACACCAGGTAGATTCCTAGGTTTCTAAACTAACCAATGAGCCGACAGCGTTTTCTATCATCCCAACCAGGATAAGGATGATCCTAACCAGCTACCAGTAGCGAAAAATAGAACAGATTCGAACGTTTCGAATGAGAAGCTTCGTTAGTCCTTTCAAAATTCCATTGGCTAGCATTGCTCATCCATGACGAAAAAGTGAATCTCGTTGTTCACGGACGTTAAATTTAATGACCGGTTAGGAGGTCCCACCATGGGGTTCAGGGGCGTTTTTGTGTGCTCCCGTCAGTTTGTTGGGCGTGTTTTTTTTTCTTCATCTTCACCTTGATTATATCTTTTCTGCGCTTTTGTGAGTGGACAATGACCGCCCTCTTGCGGCGAAAATGTTTTGCGTTTTAAAGAGCGCGATTTTCGCCGCTAATGACTGGCCGAACAAAAGGCCAAATGACCCCCTTCGGACACGTTCTTTTTTCGGGACTTTTGTTCGCCCGTCGCTCAAATCACCGCCATTTTCGCCCCCATCCAAATCTCCCATTATTTGTGTTTGTTCCTCCTCCAACAACAACAACAATGGCCGCCAATTGCGCAATGAGTGTGACCCCGTGAACAACACGGATCTCTCTCAAGTTCGCATTTCAGAATGGCCGCGTGGCCATCGCGGACGGGGTTTTGGCTAAATGTAGGAAACATTTATTAAGAATTTGCACGAAAAGTTTGGCGAAAGTTGGAGAAGTAATTTTCAAAAGCTTCTGAGTAAAAATAGGTCATTTTTTTTGGGTAAAATTAAGAAAGTGCAGGTAAGTTAGCTAAACGTTACCTAAAATTAGAACATTGATATGGAATTTTGAGCTTTTTTTAACTTGGAAAATTAACGGAAAACATTTGGCTAAAGTTGGAAAAGTTCTGGGAGAATACCTGGCTTAAATTAGAAATGAATGGGAAATTTTGGGCTAGCTTTTAAAAAAATTGACTGAAAGTTATTGGCGAAATTTGGAAGATTTATACAACAATTTTGGTTGAATTAATTTTTAAAAAATACTAGGAAATTTTGTAGTGAAATTGGAAAATTATTTATTAATAATAAATTTTTGGCTTAATTAAAAATAAATTCACGTAAAATTCTTGGTGAATATCTTGGTATTTGGTTTAAATTAAAAATATGGCTACAACTGAAAACCTCACTGAATACTCTGAACTAACTGTGAAAATCTGTATAAAAATTCTTCACCAAGAATGTTCAGTTTTTTAATTAAAAATACTGGACATTCTTATAATTAGACAATAATTAATAATTAATATATTATAATCTTAGAATATCTTATAATTAATATAATTAGACAATTTATAAGAAATACTGTATTTGGCTGGAGTTAAAAAGTTAATAGGAAACGTTTGATCAATTTTTCGAATGAAATGCATTAAATTTAATGAGAAATCCTTAATTTTACATTGCCAAACGGCTTCAACCGTCTTATTTCCATCATTTCTCCCTTTTCTCGCCAGGGGCGCTGACAAAAAAAACTTTTTCAAGCCAAGTACCCAAAGTGGGCATGAAATATTTTTTCCATTACTTATCCTTTATTGAATAGCAGTTTATTCGAGAACTCATGAATACGACTTTAAAGTACGCGTACTTCATGCATGTGTGCGGGGTAATAAATTATGAGGCGAGGTTCGCCCATTCAATGCCCACTAATTCGACCCCCGTTTAATTTTTTGGCAAATGTTTGGCCCCTCCCCCTCCTTCAGCCCCATTAGTTTCCAATTGACGAAATGTATTCATGGGCACATATGTCAAAAGAAATCTGAATGAAAAACGCATTTGGGAGACACAAGATGGCGGATCACGTGCTCGGCCTGGGGGTAGAGGGTAGGGGTCAGTGGGGATCCCTTTGTCATGGTAAATGTATGGATTAATACGCCCCCCAGGCAACCATTTTGTCCGGATTAGACACGTTTGACGAGTGGATAATATTAAGGGGGCGCCACCCTATTGTTGGTGTTGACGCCTTGCCCGATCCCCTTCATTAAGGGTCCCTCAATCCCTTACCTGCAACGATAAAATTTGAATGAGAAATGAACGGATAAGTGGATCCTGCTTTAGCTAAAAAACCCTGATTAGTAAAAAGGGGTTACGACCGTAAAATCTTCTGAATGTTCAGATTACATGTAGATGTACATATATTTCGTCAATTCAACAACAACAAAACTTAATTTTAAATTTAGAAAGAATGCAGTGGCAATTATTTGTTTTTAATACTTGTAACAATCAACAACCACCCGTCACCAACGCCCTTTTCCTAATTCGAGTAATTAAAAAACTTGAATATAAAATATTCGGCATGCTTGCTTGCTACGATTTTCGAGCACCCCGTAAATGATTAAAGCACTTTAGCACTTAAATAAAATTTACGCCTTTCCAACTAAGGGCTATGAAATTAACCAATAAGAGCGCTTGTGCTCCTCTTGGGCCTGAGTTTCGAATTTCCGGTTCTATTTTTCTACGTTCCATTTTGGCGTTCTTTTTTCCCCTTCCATACAACAAAATAGACGACATCTTGGGTTGTTTTTCGAGTATATTTTTAAATTTATGTCGGGCTTGGTCTACTACGAAGTCGTTGAGGAGGTCTGAGGAGGTTCGCGGATTGACGATGAAAATTGGACGTTATAAACATGTACACATACATGTACAGTATACATGTAAGCGCGTTCAAGAGAACGTACCAAAGGCACTTGCAATTCAGCAAAGGCAACGAAATCAAGATCACATCTAAAACCACGAAATTGCGGTAAAAACCTCATTATTTCCTTATTTATTTTCCGGGTATCATAATTACTATTGTTTGCGATTATCGTTGCTTGAATGACATCGTTTTGGTCGCAAGTTCAGAGTACTAGAAATGACTTAGGAATCCTATCTGAATTCGTTTGACCTTGTGTTCCATTTGCAAACTGCAACATTATAAGTTTTATGAGATGAAATATTACAGTGAATGATCAGCAACAAGAACGTATTGCATGTAATTTTTAGTTTGGAAAGTGAAAAATAAGTTTATGTATATGTATTGCCGACTTCCTTTAAGTCGACTAATTATAATACCTGTATTCTCATACATTATGGGAATTTTTTGTGTGAATTTTTCTAAAAAGAATTTAGTGAGGAATATTAGTTAAGCCCGACCAAAAGGAAGCCCATCATGCAAAAAATACACATTTTTGCTTGTAAAACTTACTATAATTGCTGAATTTATTTGTACTAGTTTTGAAATGTCCCGTATATCTACAAAAAATATACATTATATATGCATTACTTGAAAAATACCGGTATGCGAACTTCGAAAACCGGGATTTCCTCTAAAAAAACTTCTGAAGATAGGCTTTTTTTCGAGGGACTAACATCTCTTAAAAATCGTGGACACCTGACTGTGACGTCAAGGACTTCAGCTTGACTTCAAAGACTTCAGTGGAACTTCAATGACTTCAGGCTAACATTCAATGAGTCGAAATAAAGTTTGTGGCATTATATCCAGCTAAGGGATTGTCAATTTCATGAAAACGTTATGGGTGTTACATGGGGTGGGGGTGTTTCTCTTAACATAACGTTTCCATTCTTGTATATATTCTAAAGTCTTAATATTGTATAAGATAATTTTGAATTTACACTCTTACTTTGCTATACAGACGCTCTTTATACGGCGTTTCTCTATAACGGACCTTATGTTCTATATAAATGTTTCATTTTACGTCCCTCAATGTTTCACTATACGGCCAAAAATAATGAATTCTTGTGGGAAGGGATATGTACATTATACAAAGTCTTCCGATTGCGAATCTTCCAAAAAATAAAAGGTCCTGGCTCCAATGTGTGCAAATGCCATGAACTGTCTCTAAAGTCGGAAGCGTTTCCATGACAAGGTGTACAATTACTCTCATCAGGTTTTAGACATCATGGATATGTTTGACATTGCTCCCCTCCTCTTCGCCTTTTACCGTAATTGTTTAAAGCGTGGATACATGTACGACTTTGAGGGCTACAGCGCGCGCCCTCTATGGCCGATTGGCCAACACCCCCGAGCAGGTAGAGACGCTCGCCAGTATATTATGCGCTATTCTCAAATTGCACCAGATGGGGTGCAATTATGCAAATGGATGGGGCAAGAGGAGGACTCAGAAGGTGGTTACTGCTCTTCAGAAAGCCTCTTTTGTGGTCAGGCGCCCTCTGTACGTGCAGCCTGAACTTCGGTTACTGAGTTATCGAACTGATGGCTTTGATTTGCATCATAAGCCCGTTAAATGGGAATCCGGAAGGGGTTAACGACATGAACGCAGACACCTGTTTGGCTTCTCGTCTAAGGGGCCGTCCGTTAAGGACGTTCATCAAAAGCTCAACTTGTACCCTTACCCCATCCCTAGTCTGTTACATGTACACTGTATGCTCCAAATTGGATTTGTTTAATTTATTTCGACAAAAAGGAAGTCAATTTCACCAAATAAAAGCACCAACATCTAAGGTCATAAATACAGGGTGTTTCAAAAAGGACTTTACAACTTTTAAAAACCATATTAATTTATTCAAAGAACCTACAGAGGTGATTGTAGTGTCAATTTGTAGGGAAACACATCAAGTTTTGACTCGCG